>JASDQU010880416.1:0-24029 GCA_032191745.1 Picea mariana
GATTGGTGGTGGCTAAGCAGTCTAGCTTGTGCGACAAGTATGGACCCTTCCTGGATCCATGTTAAGTGCATCCTTTGTCGACATGAGGAAATGATTGAGGCCAATAGATTGAATCTCCATCAAGTAATGGGTAAACTCGAGGAGTTGGAAGTGACTCTAGTTTAGTGTCTTCGCAACCTAGAAATGGAATTCCATCCTTTAAGGTCTTTGGTTTTACCTCAACTTTCCCAATCAACTTCTATCAATCAATATTTTTTCCTCTTTCGACTTGGAACTTCAGAAGAAGAGCAAGGGGGATGTGATGTGGTACCAATGGATTTAGAATAAAACAAACCATTCCATGAAGGAGTGTAGGAGGATCCATACAATGAGTCTATTCATCATCAATGTTATTTAAAGTTGTATTTTTGTTGGCCCAATTTGTAAAGGACATATGCAACCAAACTACTTGGAAATATCATAGGAATATATATGTAATTTATAGTTTGACAATATGAGGATAAATCTCAGGCTTTGAGACAATTTTTTAAATATTTTTTATTATGTTGATTCCCTTGAGTGCAACATTTTTATAATATAAGATTTAGTTCCAGTTAAAAAAATATATATATTGATTCCATATATTTCCTATACTAGTGAATTTCTCTACTTATTTCTAATGATGTTGATAGTAGGGATAATTTTGTTGGGTATCAGCTATGTTATTTGTAGATGGTTCAATAGGAGGGGGGTCACAAGGGGGTTTCATTGGGGTGGGGCCCCACAAGAAAAAATCACCGATAGATTCTTATTGAGAGGTTTTTATCTAGAGATTATTGTCAGTATGGTTTTGACCTTTGTCTTTTTTATGGCACACTGGTTTGTCGTCCTTGGTAACGTAATTTCAGTTAAGGAACTATGGTTGAATTCTATTCTAGGATGAATGGATTAGGTTTTTTCTTGTTGGATGTCACGGGATACTATATACATTGTAGTGTAAACAATGGATAAGATAGATATATTTAGAGGTGCAACTCTAAAATAGGTTGTTGGTTTTCCAAGTTGTGTTTTCAGGGTAAATATCTGTGTATATGTGTGTTTATATATGTTTTTATTTTCTATCTTAAGAGTATGTGTGTGAATTACATTACTATAAAAGGTTTATAACTTGAATTCGGTATCAAATAGGTTAATGGATTTAGGGGGATGACTTTGTGACTAAGGGTTTAGCTCAAACATGCGATAAACCTTGTTAYAGTGGGAGCTCTACARTATAGATTCTTATGGTGAAATAAAATGGAGAGTAGTTCAAAAATGGAGATCAAAAARTTTAATGGGAAAATTTTTGAGTTGTGGAAGCTCAATATGGAATATATTTTGGTAGACCAAGATCAATGAGTCATTGTGGATCTAGGTACTGCACCTATGGGAATGYCAATAGAAGACTAGACAATGTTGGATTGGAAGGAAAAAACACAATCTGGTCATGTCTCTTAGATTCAATATTAATGAATGTTTCATGAGAAGTTATAGCCAAGGAATTATGGAATAAGTTAAGTGATTTGTATCGGTCTAAGTGATCAGGGGATCGAATTTTGCTTAATTTTCAAAGTGCTCGGAATGGGATGAAAACAATGCCATTGTGTCCATCTCGTCTTCCTGATTCTGGTGGTATATTTAGTTTTTCAAACGGAGTCCGTATGGAGAAGATATCATGATCTGTTCGCCAAGGCAAACAAGCAAAAATTTTGGATGCTGACTGTACCTGTCCGTACAGTCCATACGGTGACGTGGCAGGACCATACAGTTCGTATTGTGACATGTCAGGTGGATGACGGGGCAAGCGTTCATTGGTTGATGCCGACGAATCAAGATCTGACATATGTCCATTTATAGGTGAATAGTATGGGGACACGTGGCCCAACCCGAGGGCGCAACGTGTCACTCATCATTTGGCTATTGGTTTTATATAAAATATAATGGAGGCCATGGAGTTCGACCCCCGGACCTCCCACATCACAAACGTTTACAAACATCCGCCCGACCATTCCGCCATTAATTGTTCCTTGATATGTAAATGTATTTGAAATTATTTAAAGTTACATTTTGTATTGAATGGCGGGGGGGACGGGTCGGGGCTTAGCCCCGATCCATGGTCGCGTGGATCATATATGTGACCATATACTAATGTGAAACCAAAGCCCACAACAATTTATATTACATATCATATATATATATATACCAATGTGTATGCGCGGGGTTTGAAACCAAGACCCATGGTTCCATAGATAACCGTGTGTTAAATGTTGGCGTGGGTTTGAAACCCCATGTGACCCCAAAATGGAAGTTGCATGGTTATAACGGGTCTAACCACCATTTGCCAACGTGCGAGGTCACATGGCCATATTCCCAGGTGCCGAGGCGGTTAGGGGCTGGAGGTGCCTTAACCGTTCTACGGTTTGCACCGTTGGCGCGGTTGTGCCCGGTGCTGGGTTTTTACGCTTAAAAGAGCGTGTGAGCCAGGTTCATGCAAGAAGGGTGTGAATTGTAGAACCAGAGACAACAAGCTTGAAGAGGGAGACTTCCAGGAGACCTAACTTCTTCATTTTTCGACCGATTGAGGTGCCGAAAGAGCCCAGACAGGGGTTTTGGGATGTTGGGAAGCCATTGGAGCAGTCGGTTTGTCTATTTGAGCATTGTAAGACATGTTTTGAGCACTTTTTGAGCAATTAATAATAATGATCCATTGGAAGCTGGACCAAGAGTTGTAGCCCAGAAGAGGGGTGAACTCCTTTATCAATTGTTGTGCACATGTGTTTATGTTCAATGTTTATGCTGCTGTCTATGTGTAATTTACATAAGTAATCCTTAATTTATGTGTTGCAAATTGATCTTGTTGCTTTAAACACATAACATTTCACTTGCAATAATTTTTCAAGTATTTCAAGTCTTCTTCAATTTTAGATCACTAAGTCCTTGGTAAACAAGATTTTCCTATGGAAGAAGTTGTAAAACATGATGATGAGAGATGGAGAGTTGGTAGAGCATCTGAATTCCTTTAGTACTGTGGTAAGCAAATTATTATCTATTGATTTTAATATTCCATATGAAGGTATGTGTATCGATATCTTGTGATATTCACCAGACACATGGGATAGTCCTGTTGTATCCATAAGTAGTAATTCATCTACATTAATTTTTGATGATGTTGTATCATCATTGTTGCTGAAGGAGATGAGTTAGAAAAACATGGAAATCCATAGCACATATGCCTTATTTGTAAGAGGAAACTCCCAGGAAAGTAAAAAAGTATATCCTCAAGTCAAAGATCTAAATCTAGAGGAAGATATGAATCTCCATGAAATTTTATAAAGGTATTCTGGAGATTTGGAAAAGAAGAGAATTACAAGAAACAATGTAGGTCCAAAGCTATTGAGAGAGGGAAGGGATCTGATGATGATCCTTCTACAAAAGAAAAAACCTCCACAAATTAAGGAGGGTATGTGTAATTTGATTCTTCAAGCACGCACCTAGATCATGAACCTTGTATGATCAAATTAGGATCATCCGTTCATATGAGTCCTCAGAGGGAATGGTTTTGTGAGTATGAAAGGTATGATGGGGGTGATGTTTTTCTAGGAGATGACTCGATAGACAAAATCATAAGGTGAAGAAATTTCATTTTGAAGCTCATGGATTATAGGATTAGAACACTCCCTAGTGTTTTTCACATCTCAATAGTGGCCAATAATTTTATTTCTATAAGAAAGATGAGTGATGCAGGTGTAAAAATAGTGTTTGAAAAGGAAACCTACATGATATTTCAAGAAGAAATGGTGTTGTTGAGGCGAGTTTGGATTGGAACTTTGTATAAGCTACTAACATCCACTACTAGTGACGAGTGAAATAGTTCCATTGTTTTTTATATTGGAGCTAAAGAAGGAAAAACTCATACAATCTCTGAATAAAATACTGTGTTGTGGCATCAAAGACTGGGGCATATTGGAAAGAAGAGCCTTAGAATAATACACGTTAAAGGTATGGTTGAAGGTATGACCAATTTCTCTCTGGATTTTGATTTATGTGAACATTGTTTATATGGTAAGAAAAATAGGGTAAGGTTATCCTCTTGTGCTAGGAGGGAAAGAGGAATATTAGAGTTGGTGCATAGTGATGTGTTTGGACCTGTGTCCACTCCATCATTGGGTAAATAACTGTACTATGTCTCATTTATAGATGACTTCTGAATGAATATTTGGATTTATTTCCTAGGGAATAAAATTGAATTCTTTAAAAAATTAAGGCTCTTGTGGAGAATTAGACATAGAAGAAAATTAAGGTGTTAAGGATGGATATGGTGGAAAATTCTACAGGAATGAATTCAAGTGATTATGTAAAAAGTGTGGTATAGAAAGGAAGAAGACTATCCCATTCACACCATAAATGAATGGATCTATATAAAAGATGAATAGGACATTGATGGGAAAAGAAAGGATCCTTTTTAGTAGTTCCAGGTTAGGAAAAGAATTTTGGGTAGAGGCAGTGGATATTGCATGTTACCTAGTAAATCAATCACCTTCATCAGTGTTGGATGACATGAATCCACATAAGGTATGGAATGGAAAGAAACCTTCTATTATGTCAAGAAATGCAAGACACTTCCAGACTAATCCTAGCAGAAGAGAAGAATAATGTAATAAATAACGTAAATGAAACAATACCTCACATAGTACACAATTATTTTTACCCTGGAACCCTTAACCAGGATAAACCAACATTCCTTTAAGCATTCTACTCTCTTTTTGTCTTATTCAATCAGAATAAAAGGTTACATGCCTAGCCTTGGTCCACACCTAAGATGCAATTGACATCATACCCTCTTTCCTTCGCAAGAACAACCCTATAGCCAAATCGGCTTACATATGCATGACCAACAAGTTATGATTTACCATGCATTAGCATTACAACATTAACATTCTCTCATTATCCTTTACGCCCTTAAAACATTCCTATTTATAGGATTTACAATAGGAAAAACCCTAAATATTGGGGCCAAAAAAGGGTTACATATCCATGCATATCATTGGCTACAAATCCTGCAAATCCTTTTATTTTGTTATAGTCGACTTCCAAATCGGGCTACTAGTCGACTACCGGTCAGCCTTCATTTGGTCTCTAGTCATCTGTCTCACACCTTCACTTCGAATCTTTTTGGTTGACTTTTCGTCGATACCTTCGACTTCAAATTTTCCCAATCGACTCCCTCAACCTTTGACTTGTTTTCAATCCACCTTGACCTTCAACCACCAATCGATCTACCTCAACTTGACTTTCACCACAAAAAATATAACAACCCAAAATCCTCCCACTTGTCTTATTTGATGAAACAATAGATTCTTGAAATTTTATTCACAGACCCAATGAAGTAATACCCATTACATCTCTGCACCAAGAGAACTTCACAACACTCACAGACTTGGTCAACAAATCTTCTATGTTTTCCAAAGTGTCTACCTTCTCCAGTAGCACCTTGTTTCTTTCCACCATATCTCTTATGAAATGGTATTGTACATCAATGTGCTTAGTCTTTGAATGATAAGCAGGGTTCTTTACCAAAAATATTATGCTTTTACTATCACAACTCACCTTCATATCTCTCTGCTCAAACCCGATTCCTGAACACAACCTTTGAAGACATATTGCTTCCTTTCTTCCATGATTGACCTCCATGTATTCAACTTCTGTTATTGAAAAGGATATGACCTCATGTCGCTTACTCATCCATATTATTGCTCCACCGAACATATTGAATACATATCCATTGGTCAACCTCCGTCAATCCAGATCTCTAGCCCAAACAACATTGAAAAATCCATGTACATCTACTTTGCCACTTTCACCTCCAGGTCTTCATTGATAGCATATAGCATAATCCTTCATTCCACACAAATACCTGAATACTCTCTTGATAGATATCCAATTCTCCTTTCCAAGTGTCTACATGTACCTTCTCAATACTCGCACGACATGGGTAATTTCAAGTCGATTCCAGAACATCATATACATTAGATGTTAAGAACCTGAATAGATCTACAAATATAATCACCACAAATACTGAATACACAATAAATCCACAGATCAATATAGAAGAAACCACACTTTGTTATTACCAAACCCTTGAGGTAGAGCAACACCATACAATGGATCCTATGATGGAAGGGATCCTCTCCTATTCACTTGCCTCTTCGAGGGGGCATCCTTCTATTGAGCTACAACTCACAATACAATAATTCTCTTCATATCCCATTACATTGCTTGAACCCCTTTATATAGTTCTACCATCACCTAAGAACATTCTAGAGGAGGAATATTCTAGAAGTAGAACCTTCTAAGAAGTCCTCTTACATTTATTATATCTAACTACCCATTTATTATATCCAACTACCATAGTGTGCCTTATTTAATAATATAGTGGACCTAGTTCACCTTACATTGAATGGCCTCCACTATTATCACTATGGGCCCTATGGGCCTCCCCACTACCTCTCTAGCTACCTTACATTCCATCCCCCTTATAAAAGAGTTGTCCTCAATGCTTGATGTACAACCATATACTAGGGTCCCATGGATAATTATGGACCATAATGTTGAAGAAGACTGGAGAACCAAGGTCCCATGTAGAAAGGATAACCACCATGTTGAAGTAGACCAACCGCCATTGTAAGCCCGGGTCCCATGTCCAAGTGCTCATGTGAACTCTCCATGGAAGATTTTGGAACCCAATAACCAACTCTAAATGATGCTCTAAACACTGAAACATGTCATGTGGATCCAAATAAGAAGATCCATCCACATAGTGGAAAAGGGTCGTAGCCAAATCCTGAAGGAATAATACCACTGTATAATATGCAGGATGGACATTGGTAATAATCATTGGCTCATGATTTGTCACATTGATGCTCTCTATAGAAGGTGGATTAGAGTCATCAAATAAAATATGAAAGTGGTTGTCATCCTAGAAATGACAACTATCCATATACCAATCATCACAATCGACCTCAAAACAATACCAAGAATATATTTCTTGAGTATATTCATCCCTGATGTCTTCCATAATAAATCTCTCCTACATGTTATCCAATGAATCTTGAATACTACAAAAACTATTATTGATGTCATTTTCAAAGGCATTCAATTTTTCATTCAATGTGTCATACAATTGGGATTTGAATGCTTCAAGAATTTATTTGAGGGTTTGAGAGGAAATATCCATCTGAGAACCCTATTAACTCTTCGGTCCCACAACCATCATAAAAAACCCAAAAAATAGAACAATAAGTTACGACATAAAATCGCGGCTTTTCCTAGAAAAACCCTAAAAAACTGTTGAATTTAAAATGCTCATAACTTCACTTTTCGGACTCCGTTTCGGCTGATTTTTTGTTTTGAAATTGAGTGAAATTATGAGAGAAACTCAGATATGTAAATTATTTGGGCAAATTCGGCCTCCATATGCTACAGGAAAAAAACATCGTGCCACCATCCGTGGAAAAAACCCTGAAAATTTGCAGATTTTAAAACTTCAATATCTTGACTTTCTGGACTCCGTTTCAGACGATTTTGTTTTTTAACTTGGGTGTTTTTCTGAGAGTAACTCAGATATACAACCTGTTTTTGCAATTTTTTCACATAAATATACCAAAAACTTCTGGAATGTTGCGGCCCTTTTTTTTCTTCTTAGAATTTGCTTTTGCAAAAATAAAAAATATTTTCCCACAATGTCTACCAAGGAAAGTGCTATGATACAAATTGTTAAGAACCTGAATAGATCTACAAATATAATCACCACAAACACTGAATACACAATAAATCCACAGAGTAATATAGAAGAAACCACACTTTATTATTACCAAACCCTTGAGGCAGGGCAACACCATACAATGGATCATATTATGGAAGGGATCCTCTCTTGTTGACTTGCCTCTTCGAGGGGACATCCTCCTATTGAGCTACAACTCACAATACAATAATTCTCTTCATATCCTATTACATTGCTTGAACCCCTTTATATAGTGCTACCATCACCTAAGAACATTCTAGAGGAGGAGTATTCTAAAAGTAGAACCCTCTAATAAGTCCTCTTACATTTATTATATCTAACTACCCATTTATTATATCCAACTACCATAGTGGGCCTTATTTAATAATATAGTGGACCTAGTCCACCTTACATTGAATGGCCTCCACTATTATCACTATGGGCCCTCTGGTCTTCCCCACTACCTCTCTAGTTACCTTACATTAGACTACCAACAACACTTGCATAGGGAACACGTGACATGTACTCTATCTCTTCTTGTGTCTTTGAAAAATGTTGAGAAGTAATCCTTGCTCCCACTGGAATTGGCACCTTCACCGGTTTGCAATCTTGCATGTTGAATTTCTTCAGAAATGTTTCAATATACTTCATATGATTCAACTAGATCTTTCTAGTGGCTCAATCTCTCTTAATCTTCATTCCCAGAATGAATTTAGATGCACTAATACCCTTCAAGTCAAACTTGGAGGATATATTCTTCTTCACCTCCTTTATTGCATCCATTTTTTTTTCTAATCAACAACATGTCATCAACATACAAAGCTACATATATGAAATTCCCACCTTCCATGGAATATATCCAGTGATCAAATTTGCTTCTCACAAATCCAAAACTAAGGATGTATGTGTCAAAATTATGGTACCACATCCTTAAAGATTTCTTTGGACCATAAAGGGATCTTTTGAGTTTGCACACCAACTCTTTCTTGCCCTTTACTATAAATTCTTTAGGTTGTTTCATGTATATTTCTTCTTCCAAGTCCCCATGTAGGAACCTTGTCTTCACATCCATCTTTTCTATCTCCAGATTGAATGCTACAACCAGAGACATTATTACTCTAATGGAAGTTAGTTTTGCAACAAGGGAAAAAATCTCATCGAAGTCGACTCCCTCAACTTGAGAATAGCATTTCACTACCAGTCGAGATTTGAACTTCTTGACTTGACCTATGACATTCATCTTCTTATTGAACACCCCCTTGCTACCAACAAGATTTCTTCCACTAGGTAACTTGACCAAATCCCATGTCTCATTTTTGTACAAGTATTCCATCTATTCGACCATGTTGTCCTTCTAGATTTTACCATCTGTCGAGTCGACTGCCTCATTGACCAACTTGGGCTCATCATCGATGGAAGTTGTCACAAATGTGTAATGGAAATTGAGAAGAATATATGTTTCAACTCTTTTTCTTACTCTTTCTGACCTCCTTACCATCAGATTTTATTTTTCCACCTCTTCGTAAGATTCAGTCGACTCATCTGAATCATGTTATTCATTCCTCAGTTCAAACCGCACCATATCAATATTATTCTCAATATAAACAACTTCGTCAGGATCATATTTACCTCCAAATTCTCTGAAGACCACATATCGACTGTACATTTTTCTCCTTGATGCAGGATCCCAGAGCTTGTATCAATTCATCCCTTCTTTATATCCAATGAAAATACATTTGAATCCCTTCATGTCCATCTTGTTCCTTTTTTACTTGGGAACATGCACAAATTCATCATAGCCAAATACTTTGAGATGTGCCACCGAAGGATTCTTACCCAACCATACCTCATTTGCAGTTGTGTCCACTGGAGCCAACAAAGGAGACATATTCACCAGATATCTTGTAGTCTCGACTTCCTACTCCTAGAATTCCTGTGCGAGCCCAAAACCACGGAGCATTCTCATTTCATTATCGATCAATGTTCTATTCATTCTCTCGACAACTCCATTTTGTTGTGGGGTATATGGTGTGGTATTTTGGTGTGATATGCCAAACTACTTACATAACTGATCAAATTCATTTCCACAAAATTTACCACCATTTTCATTCATCAACACTTTAATCCTCTTCTCTGTTTGGTTTTCCACAAGAGATTTTAAACTCCTTAAATATCTCAAAAACCTTTGATTTCTTCTTCAAGAAATGTATTCATTTCTTCCTATAAAAATCGTCTATGAAGGAGACATAATATAGAGATCCACCAAGTGAAGGCACTGTAACCGGGCCAAACACATCAGTATGCACCATTTATAGAATCACATTTTCCCTTATCGCTCCAGATGGGAATCGCACCCGACTTTGTTTCCCATATATGAAATGTTCACAAATTTTGACTTCTAAACCACATTCGGGAAAACCTTCGACCATACATTTACTTTGCATAGCTAGAAGTCCTTTTTCTCCAATGTGTCCCATCATCTCCTACCATAAACTGGTCGGTTCGAGTTCATCATGTATTGTCGAGTCGGTTTGAAATGACTTAGCTCAAGTCAAGTTGAGTTTTGTTGACATCGAGTCGAGTCAAGTCACAATCAAGTTTATTTTAGGAGAAACGATGTTTTTGAATCCAGTTGAATCGACATTTGCTAACATATTGTACAGGGTACCAATCCAAACTCCTTTCATTAATACCATCACACCTTTGACCATGTTACATGAATCCTTTTGAAGCATAGTATGCACACCTACATCACTCATATTACTAAAATATATTAGGTTTCTTTCCAAACCTGGAATGTGTAGCACACCTAGAAGGGTTCTTTTCCTCCCATCCTATAGTGTCAGTCTGAATATTCCCCGTATAACAATTTTGGTTGTTGATTCGTCCCCCAAGAAAACATCACCCCCATTATATTTTTCATATTCATAGAACCATTATTTATGTGGTGTCATACGATAGGATGCTCCTGAGGAAATCAACCAAACATATTGGTTCGACCGTGTACTAGTAGACACCAGGTACACATCACCTCCCTTATCTGAGGTCATCTTTTTCTGAGTCGATTTCTTCTCGTCGAATACAACACTGCCATTTGTTTCCTTTGACTTATAGTCCTTTTTATAATTCCCATATTTACCGCATTTTGATCATCTTCTCATCGAATGAACTGGGGATTTATATCTACCCTTCCACTTATACTTTCTACCATAGAATATGCCTCTATCTATGTCTATCAGTCGACCTCTCACTACCAGAGGATATTTAGTCGATCCTTTCATGTTCTTCCTTCTCATTTCTTTTGACAAAAGAGAAGAAACCACATCCTTTAGTGCTATTTTGGTTGTATTACTCCCAATAGACATGACTAAGCTATCCCAGGAGTCTGGAACAGAACATAATAGGATGATACACTACTCCTCATCAATGATCTTAACATCCACATAAGATAATTGGATTAACACGGTGTTAAACACATTTAAATTATTAGTCACTCAAATTCCAACACTCATCCTTAGAAGATATAATTTATTTATGAGAAACAACTTATTTACTAGAGATTTCGACTGGTATACACTTCCCAACTAGTCCCATAGTTTATTGGCCGAATCTTCACCCAAGACATTTAGCAGCACCAACTATGCAAGAAAACGTTGAATCATAATTATTTCTCTTCTTTTGAGTTTTTCCCATTCTTCCATCAACGTTATTGTCGGCTGGGTACCTGGACAGACTGTTTTTCATTGTTCTCGATCCATAAGAATATCTTCCATCTTAATCTTCCAAAGCTCAAAATTCTGGCCATTAAATTTTTCTATCTCTATTCCAGAACTTCTCGCCATTCTTTACCATGATATTTAACACAATTTATGACTTATGACTCATATTGTACCTAGGGTTTAGTTCTCATATTCAATATTGTCAAATCAAAATCTGATATACTCGCCAAATCATAGCACCTCTTTGAACAATCACTTGTCAAGGAAACCCTAAGCTCTAATACCACATGTTAGGAAATGCAGGACACTTCCACACTAATCCTAGTATAAGAGAAGCATAATTTAATCAAGAACGTAAATGAAACAAGAAATCACATAGTACACCGATATATTTACCCTGCAACCCTTAACCAGGAGAAATTGACATTCCTTTAAGCATTGTTCTCTCTTGTTGTCTTAGTCAATTAGAATAAAAGGTTATATTCCTAACCTTGGTCCACACCTAAGAAACAATCAACATCATACCCTCTTGCCTTTGCAAGAACAACGTTGTAGCCAAATCAACTTACATATGCATGACCAACAACCTACAATTTACCATGCATTATAATTCTCACATTATCCTTTACGAACTTACAACACGCCTCTTTATATTCTTTACAATAGGAAAACCCCTAAATATTGGCTCCCAAAAAATGTTACATATCCATGCATATCATTGGCTACAAATCTCGGTATTTTGTTATAGTTGAATTCCAAGTCGGGTTACTAGTTGACTACCAGTCGGCCTTCATTTGGTATCTATTTGGTCATCTCACACCCACACTTTGACCTCTTTTAGGTTGATTTTTTGTCGATACCTTCGAATTTGAATTTTCCCAGTCAACTCCCTCGACCTTCGACTTGTTGTTGATCCACCTCGACTATCAACCATCATTCTATCTACCTCGACTCTAGTTTCACCACAAATAATATAACAACAAAACATATTACACATCTCAGGTTTTTTTTCTATTATTCTTATATACATGTTCCAAAGGAAAATAGGATTAATATAGATAAAAAGGATGAAAAGTGTATATTTATTAGCTATAAGGATGGTCTTAAAGGTTATAATATTTGGAACCTAGAAAGCAAGGAGGTAGTGTATAGTCGAGATGTTGTTTTAAGAGAAATAAAATATTTTTTCAAACAAGAAGCCCTTCCAACGGAGAAAGAACTAGATAAAATAGAGTTTTAATTGAAGGATGATGAATCATACTCTACAGGAGAAAAATAATCAAAATAAGAAGAGACTCATACTCTGGTATTGAGCAGAATTAAGGAAAATGGAAAGGCATACTCTGCTTGATTTTCATTCTAAATTTGATTTGTTTATCACTAATGATTATCCTATAACTGTTAGGGAGGAAGTGGATTCAGAGGATGGAAGACTCTAGAAAAAATCCATGGCTTAAGAAATGGTAGCCTTGTACAAGGATGAGGCTTCATATCTAGTGGAGTTATCGACCATAATAAATCCCATTGGAAAAAAACGAGTGTTTAAGAAGAATTTGAATGCAAAGGGAAAAGTGGAGAAATACAAAGCTTAAATACTAGAAAAAGGTTATCCCTAGGTAGAGGGAATTGACTTTGGTAAAAAAAAAAAATCTTGTTGCCAAGTTAACTTCTATTATATTTATTTTATCTGTTGTTGGTGATTTTGATTTAAAAGTAGAATAAATGAATGTGAAGACAACATTCCTAATGGGGATATAGAAGAATAAATATACATGAAGCATCCAGAGGGATTTTTAGTGAAAGGAAATAAAGAGTTGGTATGTAATATGGAAAAGTCCCTATATGGGTTACAACAACCACTAAGGATGTGTTATAAAAAATTTGATACTTATATATTGAGACTTAGTTTCACAAGGAGAAAAGTTGATCATTATGTGTATTTCAAATTAGTCAGTGATCATATTGTTTATTTGGTCTTGTATGTGGATTATATGTTGTTGATATGAAATGACAAGGAAATTACCAGGATGTGAAAACTTAGTTGTCCTCTAAATTTGAAATGAAATATTTTGGTGTTGCAAATTTTATTTTGGGTATGGAAATTAAAAGAGATTAGACAAACAAGAAATTGTGGTTGAATCAAAGAAAATATGTTGAGTCCATATTGTGAAGGCCTAATATGGAGGAATGTAGATCTGTTAAGGTCCATATTCCTCTAGTTGTAAAGTAACCTGCAGATTAGTGTCCCAAGACACAGGAAGAGGAAGAGGACATGTCATGTGTTCTGTATTCTAGTGTGGTTGGCCATTTTATGTATGTAATAGTCTATACTATACCATAAAATGCACATGCAGTGGGATTTTTGAGAATGATATGTCAAAACGAGGAAATGAGAATTATGAAATAGTAAAGAAGGTTTTAAGGTATTTGTGTGGAACTATTAGTTATGGAGTGTGATACCAAGGAAGACAATGATTAGACACAGTGTTGGAAATACATGAATTTGTTTACATAGATTGATAGAGATATGGATCACAAAATATCTACAAGTGGGTATGTGTTTAACCTATTTGGAGGAGAAATCAGATGGATGAGAAAAATACAATCTATAGTGGCACTATCAATTACAAAATTTGAATACATGGAAACCACTCATGCAATAAAGGAAGCAGTATGATTATATTTGTGGTGATTATATTTGTAGATCTATCAAGGTACTTGACATTTATGAGGAAACCCTAAATTTTAATTTCAGAATTTTGGAGATCTGATCCAGCGGAAAGATGTGCGCTACTTAGGTGACCTTCTTGGTGGCTTCAGTAAGTGATAAATGAGATTGAAAATGGGGGAAATTGAGGATATTCCTTTCATCAGTTAGACTATTATGAAGGAAACTAGCTCTGAAACCATGTTAAAATTTTGGTATGCTCGTTTAACCATATAAAATATCACATCATTGTCACCAAACCATATGCATTCACATATGTGACCCCCGAGCACACTAATATTTTCTTAGATAGAATGATTATGGAAAGTCCACACTAGAACCAACAAATAAACCCTAACTAAAAACACCACTATTGTAGCAACAACACAATACCAAGAGAACATACCTCTACTAATAGAAGCATACCTTTACCAAGAAAAGAGCACAAGAGAGATACCATAAATGCTAAGATTACCCCACAACAACTATTGCACCACCCTCTCCAGACTTGCACCTCCTTTTGCTACAACTGCAGTTGCTGCTCAAACTTGCGCCCTCCTTTTGCTAAGTGAGATTGTGTACAAATGAGGAATACCTATCCTCTATTTATACTAGTCTGCCAAAGTGTATTTTCATGTGGGGCCGACCTTACTTTCTAGAGCCTTTTACTTTATTATTATTCTCTTTGGGTTGACTTCTCTTCTATGGTTTTCACACATATGTTTAATGGTTCTCTTACTTCTGCAATATTCTATTCTTAGTACAGAGATTACACTTGGATTTTAATACCTCTCACAGCTACCAAAACATCAACATCAACCCCTTCCTTTTGGAATGGCTAGTCCTACCATTGATAACCCCCATATTTTGAAGAAAGGATTTGAGTTTTCATCACCACAAGTTTGGACATATGGTTTGAGAGTGACTCCAAGTTGGTTATATTTTCATGGATGGAATCAATATTTTGTTGAGCATAGGAGTGGTTATGGTCTATCTTGTGTAGCAAATCATCACACATAGTTTTCAAATAGCAGACTTTGGTTTATAGTTACGTTTAATGAGTGGTAGAAATAGAGATGCGGGTCCAAAAAAATGTTACTAGAGAGTGGTACCAAGGAAATCAAATTTTTTTTATGGGTTTGTTGACATAGTTTCCTAGTAGTGCGGCAAATGGGTCCACCAAAAATACTCACCAAAGAGTGGTAATATGATGATTATCTCACCAAAAGAATTTTTTTGAGACATGTTGTTGTGTTGGTTTTGTCACTTGGGTGAGAAAAAAAACAACACTTGCATGCTTAGTTAATCCAGATAAACATGAAAAAAGTTTGTGAGTTGATTAGAGAAACCAAATACACATGAAAACAAATAAATACAACTAAAAACAACTAAGAAATAAATGTTAGAGAAGATTGAGAAACTAGAACCATGAAAATAAAAAATTGACCAACATATAGCTACCAATGGATCAATAACTTAATAGGATAAACACCGTAGAGAAAGGCAGGGACTTATGAGTCCCCTCTTCCTCCTTGGGAGGGATCTTGAGTTCCCTAATTGAGATCTCTTATCTTCATACAATCGAAGAAATGATAATGGTGAAGAAATACAATGCCTATTCCCTCAAGAGGTGAGTGGAATGGCCTATTACAATGGTGCTTGAAGAATTCAAAGAGAAAAGAGGATTCTCAAAGAAGAATTCTTGCAGCATAAAAATACCTTGAAGATATTATTCTCTTAGTACACACATGACACATATTTATAGCATCCATACATGGAAATATATAATTGCTTCATAGTGTGAACAAGGGGCCTTTTGGGGCACTTCCTAGCCCTTAACCAACCTCCAAGCTAGATTTTACTCAAATATGAGTGTCAAATCGTGTTGGGGGTCGGACTAGAAGTGCTTGAGGGGCCGAAAAGATTCATAAATGTGTCATTCATAGGAGTGTGCATATTTTATCGCAGTTAGTCATGCATCTTGCGCACAGTGTGCGTTGAGGCTTGTGTTGGCTTGTGCATTCTGTGCACTGTGCATGCTCTTCGTTTGGTGAATTTTCACACTTTGATTTTTTGACCCAAGTATATAGTTTTTTTCCTTTTCATGGAATTTGGTGCTATAGGTGACTGATTGTTGTTGGTATTGATGTTTTTATTCAACCATTGTGTGCAATGTTGAGGACGATTTTTCAGTGATAACAGATGCCCCCTGATGTGTGAGGTTAGGAGCATACATATAGCTGAAATAAATCAATGTTTATTTTGATGAGAGTGCCATTGTAATGAAGAGTGAACAGAGGAACTGCAAGAGAGATCCGCTAGAGGGAGAGGGAAAATTGTGGGACCCAAACCATTCTTGAGGAAAAAATAAAATTTGTGTACAAATGAGGCGAGAATGCCCCATGCTCGTGTCATGAAACCAAAATGTGTAACTGTAACTAATGATGTATGTTGATTTAGATAATTGCAGCACCCTCAGGGGTGGTTGATAATGAAATATGACAATTATGAATGGTGAACAAGATTTGAAGTGAGTCAAGGATGACTATAAGAATTGTTGATGACTAGTAGGCATTGATGGCCTAACAAATTCAGAGGTCTTCGACTCATATGAAACAAATGCAATAGTGGCATTGTAAGACCCACCGTAACATGAAATTTTGTTGAAGTCGAATGTTATGGGGGTCAACGGAATCATAAATCAATGACGATTCACTTTGTGTCATATGAGACTCCTCATTAAAAATGTAATGAGAGTTAAGATACTTTCTCCCTTATGGAAACTGTGTTTATGTCGACAGAATGGGAGACGTGATGCCAAGAAGTGAAGGGATTATTGAAATCCACTAAGTAATAGGTGATATCAGGTATTGATGCGTACCATGAATGAAGTCAAGATGCTATGGGACTCAAGACTTCCCCTTGTTGGGGATTTTGAAGGGTGACTGGAAGCAACTGTAAAATTGGATCTAGTGTTAGGGGGACTACTAGATATGGGGCTAAACTGTGTGAGAGGCTAACAAAGTGGGAAAATGTATAGGTCATGGGTACATAGACTTGGGATAATCTGGGTTTCTTAACAATGTCAATGTGAAAAAAGGGTGGATGCCCCAACCAAGGGAGACATGGGTTGCTTTTCCAGAGAAAATAAATCCATCAAGGATGACGACAAAAAAACTATGTATATGTTGGAAACAAAGGATTTATACAATTACCAAAGAAATAAACAATAATTTGGGTTGAATATACAGATACAGAAATGGGTGCCCTAGTGAAAGATGGCTTTTCCTATTAGGGCGCAAGTTTTTGAAAGAGAATGGGTGGAGAGTGGGGGGGGGCCATGGGTGGGTTTTTGTATTAGCTAAATGGATGGAGGAAAATCTGTAGATGGGCAAACTGATGGTGGATGAGATGAAGGGATAATGAAAATATGGAGATGTAGTCAATAGAACCAAGATGAGATGACTTGGGAGTCCATTGGGAAGGTTAGAAATATGATGAGAAGAAGTATGGGGTTCATTCTCGAAATTTCATAATACTATAGAGACTTCCAATCCTAGGAGGTGAAAGCGTCATGGGTGTCAATTGTCGAGGGAAACTATGAATGGGACAACTCATGTGGGGGAGAGTGCTATCGGATGACAATACTAAAATGTGGTAGAGGTGAAGATACTACAGAACTGAATGTAGGGATCCTAAAGGTAAATGTCAAAGGTTTTGACAAGGATATGCAATTGATTTACAGAGGGGATAATTACATTCCAATGTCTGACATATACCTAAAGATGTTGTAAAGTTTGTTGAGAAAGTACCTACACGCAAGAAAACCAAATACCCGACGTGAACAATATATGATGAGAAAGATCATATAACAACTATTTGATAAAACTGAATGTGAGCATGCATACCTGAGTGTGGCATGAGAAAAATGCTCCTTTGGGGCCAAGTGCAAATGATGACTCGGGGAATGTGAATGCGTAGGTGGCAGGATCAGGATCCCATGGCTAAGGACAGATCGAAAAAGGAAGGCTCTAGGGGCACCTTGAGTGTCATTCTTGTATGTATATATGGGTTTATGGGCCCAAATTTTGTATAGGGTATTGGATACCCATTTTTTGTACTCATAGGGGTGAGGGGACTCAGGAGCCTACAGGCGATTGTATATGTCTATTTTTAGGTAAAACATTGAGGACCTTCATGATATATATATGATGGATATATTTTGGATCATTCATGTCTTTTTGTTTTATGTGTTTATGGTGCTTGTTCGATGTGTTCACAAATGTACGATTCTATGTATATAATGTTGTTTAATGTGATAAATGCCAATCTAGTACTAGGTTAGTCATGTGATCTGCTACTTGATGGACGTTTCTTGGAATATGTGTAAATGTTATGGAATCAAAGTTTTGAGATAATATTCTAACTTGTAGGTATTTGTGAAACATGCAAGGATCGTGAAAATGATATACGGTGTTGAGATGCAGGAGGAAAAGTTGGCAATCTAATAGAACATTAAGGTGATGAATGTGGCGGTGACTGGCCTTGGCGAGGAGACCAATGACAACGTCATATTCGGCTTGGTTTTTTGTGGTAGGGAATAAACATATGCCAATGGAATGGAGTAGGATATGTGAAGGGGTATAGATGGCCCAAGCGGTCAAAGTGAGATTCTAGGTCTAGCGGCTGGGACCGTCAGCGTAACCAATGTGGTAGGTTGATGGATGATTCATTTGTCAATAACATGGGTGATAGATCAGACACCAGGAGTGGTGGTATCAAAGAAGACTAAAAACTCTGAAAATGTGTACAAATAGAAACCTAAGGTAGGGGGCTACGATTAGGCGTAAAATGTTTTTAAGTACAACCGATTGATGGGTTCTTTGAGAGGGAAGCCTTCTGGAGAGGCATAGATGTAGGCACATTTAGTGAGGCAATGTTGGATGATGAAGGGGCCATGCCATAATGACTCAAATTTCCCATGTCCTAGATTATCATGGGCGATATCATAGGCTAACACGAGATCACCGTTGTTGAATGAGAGAAGGTTGACATGGTGGTAAAATGTGGCTTTGGACCATTTTTCAGCTACCTCATTGCTTTTTAATGAAGATCGATGATCTTCATCAAGCGATTCTAAGGTCAGCAGGCACTGATCTATTGGAGCAGTGTCAGGTAAGAGCTCTATGGAAGTGCATAATGTGGGGATTTCACACTCAATAGTGAGGGTGGATTTGATCCCATGGATGAGGTGGAATGGTGTAAAATCGATGGCATTTTTTACATCCGCACGATAATCCCATAATGCGGAAAACAACATATGATGCCAGTTGGTATTATGTTTGTTGATGGTACGTTGTAGCATGGTTTTGAGGACTTTGTTGACAGCCTCAACCTGTCCATTGGATTGAGGGTAGTGTGGGGAGGAAAACTCATGGGATAAGCCTAATTTTGAGGAGAGTTCTGCAAAGATCACATTCTCAAAATGTTTACCATTGTCAGACACTAACTGTTCTAGGACTCTGAGCTGGATAATGACGTGGTAGACGAAGAAATGTGTTGTTGTGTTAGGAATCTTGTTAAAAGTGGCCCATTTGGTAAATTAATCTACATCCATGAAAATGTACTTGTGTCCATTATTGGATGGAGGATGAAAAGTCATGAAGTCGATGCCCCATTTACAGAAGGGGTCGATTGTGATGACCGCATGTAGAAAAGATGGTGGAGCTCGTGCTTTATTTGCATAAAGTTGGAATTTGTCACATCTTTTGACAACGTGAATACAATCATGAAACAAATGGGGCTAGAAGTATCTGGATCGAATGATTTTTTGGGAAGTGGAAATACCCAAGAGGTGACCACTGCAAGTGTCGTTGCGGAAATCATTCAAGACTTTTTTGGCTTCGTCTATGGTAACACATTGTTGAAGAATAGTGTTGACCTCGCGTCAATAGAGAATGTCTTCAATGAGGAGGTATCGGGGGGTCTGATGGATAATGCGTCGATGATAATCTCGAGAGAGATGAAACCCAACATTTTTTGTACGAGGGTAGAGGAGGAGGTTGTCATACTAGGGGTCATCAGAGGGGATGAAGAATAGGTATTTTTCGGGGAAATCCTCATTGATGGAGGAAGCTTTGGCATCTGAGGGAAAATATGTAATGATTTTGGCTAGGAAAAGAGATTTCTTCCTTTTAGGAGTAGATAACTCTAGATCATATTCCTATAGGGTAACGATCCATCGAGAAAATTTTCCATTAAAATGTCGTCGACTAAGCAAGTACTACATGGCGTTAGAATCTCCTTAGACCTTGGTAGTTCGAAGCAGAATATAATTCGTAGTTTTTGAATTGTGAGGACAACTGCTAAGGCGAGTTTCTCATTATGATTTCATTTTAAGGGTGGCCCTAAAAGTTTTTTACTAATGTAGTAAATCACATTTCCACGCCCATCATCCCCTAATTGGATGAGGACTTAGGCAACTGAGACAGTTGAGGCTGACAAGCAGAGGATGTAATCATGATCATAGTCTAGGGGACTAATCAAAGGGGCATTGGATAGGGAAGATTTTAAGACATCAAAATCTATTTGAGCATGTTCATCCCATCGAAATAGGATATGATGTCGTAGTAGGCAAAGGAAACCATGCTCACGAGTGGTGTAGTCTGAGACAAAGTGACGTAAAAATTTGGTTTTTCATTATAGGCTTTGCAGTTGGCATAAATTCCTAGGTTGTGGAATTTCTATGATAGCTTGAAACTTTAAGGGGTCCACCATGATGTCGTGTTGTGAAACAATGAACCCAAGAAGGCACCTAACCGTGACACAAAAGACACACTTGAGGGGGTTCAAGTGGATAATATACTAGTGACACCGTTGGAAAATGATGCGTAAGTCGTCTAAGTGTTGTGATAACTTTTTGGATTGAGCAGTGAGGTCATCCAAATAAGAAATGATGATGCGAGAAAGATCATGGGAAACATAGGTCATGACCCATTGAAACATAGCACCTGTGTTCTTGAGTCCAAACGGCCTGACGCGATAAGAAAAAGTACCCCAAGGGGTTGTAAAAGAAGTTTTGTATTGATCTGTTAGGTGGATATGAATTTGGTTATAGCCGGAGAACCCGTCCATCAAGGAAAGTTTCTCATGTCTGACACAATCATCAATGATTTGGTCGATGAAAGGGGTTGGAATTTTTTTTTGGGACAAGCATGGTTTAGATCGTGAAAGTCTATGCATACACAAATAGTTCCATGTTTTTTGTTTACAGGGACGGGGTTGGAGACCCACAAAGTATAGGGGTAAACGAACCCAACAACGCGTAACTTGCCAATTTCGGCTTTGATAATCGAAACTTTGGATGGGCAGAGGGGGCGTTTCTTTTGACGAACATGGGCAACATCCAGCTAGGTTTTGATTTGATGTTATACTATAGAAGGATCGAGGCCAGGAATCTTCGTATATGACCAGGAAAAAATGTCCCGGTATTCCTGAAAGAGAGATTTGTAAGCAATAGTTTCTTCAGGGGAGCATGTCATGCCAATGATTATCTCTTCTATAATTCCTGGTTTGATGGAAATGTCAATTTTGACTGTAGGTGAGATGTTTTCCATGTTTCCTTCTTCAAAAGCATCGGGGGCATGGATAGGGTTGTTGAAACAATTAATATTCCCCGGAGGAATAAAATCCTTGGTTTTGATTATGCACATGGAGGCTTGGGTAGGAGGGTGAAAGGCCTCTTGTGAGAGAAAAAACGTTCGATGATGGAGCGCATTCCATGGGAAATTGGGGGTGGTTAGTTCCTCCAAGATATCTTCGTCACATTGAAAAATGCAAGAAGACAGGGGGTTATGTGTGATGGTAGGGGGAACCATCGATGGGTAAGTGTTATTGTCTTCAAGGGATGAGGATGTAGAAGGGATATTGTGTACGGGGTGTAATGGTTCACTTGACATGAACTAATGCCACAATACTATGGATGGTACCTCATTCGCGCAGAGACTGAAGAAGAAACAGAATGAATGTTAGTGATGTGAGAAGTAGTAGGGAGAGCCTGAGGGGGCTCAAGCAGGGATGAATGGTGTACGAAGGCTAACATTTGGCGGAATTTAGGTAGAGAAGGGAAATGATGGGTGTAATGGCCATATTTTGAGCATATGGCATGAGCGAAATTGGTTCGTAACCCTTTCTTGTGTGTAGTTGAGGACTTCGTAGTAGTACCTGAAGTACTAGGTGGAGTGGTAAGCAATGGGGTTGCTTTAGGGAGTTGGATAAGATTGAGCAACTCAAGAAGAGTAGGACATCTGTTAGTGGGGTTTCCTTCTCTTTCAAATAGTGCACAAGAAGGTTAAGCTCAGGGAGGGAGTGGATTTGTGGTCATTTTTCATTCTTCTTCCCCAAGTGGTAGTGGTGTTTCCGCCAGTTGGGGGTGATGGTGGCGTGGTAGGAGCCTGTACTGAGATCTGCATCGATAATCCCTCTGTATGAGGAGGGAGAGATGGTGTAGGAACCATAATGGGTGGATGGAGATACCATACAGGGATGGCGAACACCATGTTGGGAAGTGTGAGAGTAGCAGCTACCTGGAATGCTTGGACTCTAGGTGGGGGGTAGAAGAAGGGGATTTGAGTAATGGCTCGGGGGATTGTCTCCCAAACTGGTATTTTCTTCTGGATTGGTGGAAAATATGGGACAAGTGGTTCAGTGGTGGTTTGATGGAATTCCTGAGGTAGTATTTCTTCGACTGGTGGAACTTTGATGTGTGGAGGGGCTTCGGTGAGAGGATTGGTGTCTCTAATATCAGTTCCGTTAGACGAAACTACAAACACTTGTGATGATAAGGAAGGATGTAGGAGAGGTGGTGCTCCATGGTAAGTCCCTAACAAGTATGGGTCCTTGAATATTCCAGACCCATTTTGATGATCGAAAAAGCATCAGAGCTAGTTTGGACAAGGGGGAGGATGTTATCAATGTTGGCAGAATGATTAGGCTCATAATGTGTAACTTGGTCGATGGTGACGATTTTCTCATTATTGGGGAACATCATCGTACGAAAAACAAAAGATGCTACAACCTTCACAACATACATGTAGCTACGCCCAAAGAAGAGGTTATAATCAGGTGGGGAATCGATAAACTCAATGTAAATTAGGATGGTTTTTCCCCCAAGTTATACGGGGAAATTCTGGAAGATCCCTTCAAGAGATGATGGTCGACCGTCGCTCTAAGGGTGATGGCAGATGGTACTAGCTCCGATGAGCCAATTTTTTTCCATACAACTTTGGACATAATACATGTGGATGCACCTTCATCAATGATACACCAATGAGCTGTGATGTTCCATATCTTAACTGGTATTTGAAAATCTACCAGGGAAAGGAGGCATGGTTCCCCGCTATCTAGATCAAAGGTGATGAGTCGAGTATCAGCTGGGTCGACTTCCCCCAAAGTGAAAAGTAGGGAATTTCATTGTGAGGGACATGTTTGGAGGACATATAACATAGACATGTATGGAGGGGACTATGCTAAGTCATCAACCAAACTGTATTTATGGGATTCCCTAGCATGAGGGTTATGTACATTCCGCTGTAAAGGTACGCGGGGTATACGAGGATTGGGGTCAGTGTTAGGGCATGGGATCATCAATGGTTTTTCGAATGTATCATGAGTTGCTCCAAAGGTGGTTGGGGTAGATTCAAGAGGGACTCCATATTGATGATCGTGATTTTGTAGAAGGATATCTTCCTCAGTGGTAAGGAGGATATTACGATCAACTAGATTTCTGGGTTGATTAGGACCTAGA
>JASDQU010880417.1:0-10293 GCA_032191745.1 Picea mariana
ATCCTTTAGCCTTCCTTTATCCAGATTGACTTAGGGACGTCTCCCTTGGACTTGCCCTCCTAAATAGAAAGAGCTCCCCATCGAGGTGACAGTGGGTGGGGAAGCTCCTGTTACGCCGGTTTCTACCTTTGACTCAAGCTATTTAACCTTTCCTACAAACCGTGCGATAACAGGAACTACTTCCCATACATCATTCTTCATAATGGACTGGTATTCTTCTGTCATGGCGTCCATCCATTCTTTCTTCTGAACGACTTCTTCAAAGCAAGTAAGTTCCTTTTCTACGAGATCACACATCAAGGCCATATAGCTGGAGAATGACATAAGCTTCTTGCTTTGTCTCATGGTTCCTTTTGGGGCACCATACTTCTCTGCATCTTGAATATGTTCTTTCGCCCAAGATGGCTTTCTTTTGTGAGAGATCGTCATACGAGGAGGTTCTTGAGATTCTATCATATCATGATCTTCTGGAATCTCATCATCAAGGGTAATTGCAACTCTGGGAGCTACAGGTTCTTCTTCATATACTTCTTCAAGCTGACATTTCCTTGATCTTTTGAGTGTTGCATCTTCATCAAAGGTTACTGATGAGCCACAAAATTACCATCATTTGACATCCTCTTTTCCTTCTTTTTAACCCCTTATCATTTACCTATAACCTCGTCTTATCCATTTTTCATTCTCATATGCGGGATTTAGGCTCAAGATGTTTTCCAATTGCATTTCTTAATATTTCTTTGGATTTCTGATTAACATTAGGGGAAGTAGTGTGTTCTGTATTTACTTTTGAAGTGACAACTCATGTGTGGACAAGTTGTTACAGGGTTTTGTTCAGATATTATGGATCCTTCAAATCAGAATCGTTGCACATCCTTTGCCACAAATTTAAAGTCATTAGTAGCTGATACAGTTGCGAGGTTCTCATGTTTTCAAATCAGCCTGCTACAGAATTAGGCATGTACAACTTGGAACCGCGTGTGATTTTTAATAAAGTTTACTATTATTCCTAGAATGCAAGTATTCTAGGTTTCCTTGGAAGATATATGAATTATTTCACGAACAATGAAGGCATATCAGCAAGGTCAATTAATGTGAATATCTTCAACGCGGAAATATATCAGTAATATAATTAAATGATTAAAATCAACATAAGGATATACAAAAAAAGGGGAAATTAATACATTTCCAAGCTTAAGTTATAAATCGACATATTAATTAATACCTTATGCAGAATTAAAAGATCAAAATCAGCATATTAAAGGCACGAAGGTATAACTCAACATTGAGCGTGAGGATAAGTCAAAGGAAATTAATATTTTACATTCCCAGAATGCCACAAGCTTCAGCAAGGTTCCAACCACATTTAGCATGAGAAATATATTAAAAAAATTAACACTTCAACATATGTGTACCGACCACTCAACACGTGGTAATCTTCAGGATAAGGATACAGACATATTCGCATATAACAATCCAACTCATTTGACAAAGCAGTTTGGGCTGTCCGAGGAATTTGGAAAGCGACATACAATTCATTGGCTACGACACAAGTCCGTGAGGTTGAGCAAATCATCGAACAGTGGCATCAAAGTTGTTCCAAATTATTTCCCAGCATATTAGGAGGGTTGTTGCTCTATACTTATAGCTATTGAAGTCATTCTCTTGTATATATATGTGTGTGCTCTCATGAGCGGGAGTAGTCTTAGCAGAGAGTGATATCAGGTGTATTTAGACTTTTGTGAGTTTGTAAGAGCCGAGAGCTCTAGTTTTAACACTTAATATATTGTTGTTATGTTTTGAGTGTCCATTCAATTGTGTACTGGTGGTGATTTAAGACTGAGAGGATAGGTCTACCCGTGAGGAAGGGCCCACTCATAGGTAAGGTCTCATAGGTAAGGTTCTGTGCTGCATACAATCTTTTTGTGTTCTTAGATAGCTATTAATTTGATTTAGATTTAGAATTGCATAATTTTATCTTTGTTCCAAACCTTGGCTGTGTTATCCACCAGTTTGCACAAGCTGGATTGCTGAAGAGCCACCAGAGAATGAGCAAGAAATGCTCATACATACAGATTTCAGTGATTCAGCAGGCCTTAAAAGGGCCCCCTTTTTCCGCATTTCCACTATTGTAATAAGTGTCCTAAGTATGAGATATTGTAAAAGACTATTGGCCACCCTTGATCTAGGAGTGGGCACATACTCTTTAGTGTTTTTTCACTTGTTAATTATCTTTTCTGCTTGCCTTAGTGAGCGATTAAATAATTTCTAAGTTTTTTCACTCAGAAAAAGACTTGCTCCAAAGCCGAAGTATGTGTTGACAAGCAGGTCTTGGCATGGAAAATCCAATGTCTAGTGTCAGAATGTATATAAGCTCATACTAGAACATAGTGTCCGAGTCATCTGGAAATTGCGGCTAAGTCTGATAGTTTTTTTTTAAGTTTTTAGTGAATTAATTAAATTCCTAAAAATATGGAGTTTATTAATTCTGAGTCAATAAATGTAAAAAATATGGCATCAAATGTTATCAGATGCCATATTTACAGTCGTTTTCCAGTCTGGAGTATGATGTAAACCAATATTTCGTATCTTTCGAGACTAAAAAGTGATTATTATCACTAAAAAAGTCAATTTTACTCGAAAAATACGGAAAAAGGGGTATTTAATTAAGTCTCCTAAATTTTAGGAGAACTGGAAAATGTGTTTTAAACATGTTTTTTGTGTGTTTTTAGTCAACTCAAGGCTAAAAGTGAGTTAACTAATGAGAAGGTCGACCTATCTAGATGACTTGGAGTTAGGGAGGAGTCTCCAACTCAACTCCCATCCTAAGTGGCATTACCTAAACCCTAGCTCATTACCTAAACCCTAGCGCCCCTCCCTCATGGCCCACACCTCCACTTAACTCACGCCTCACTCCCACACTCTCTCAGTTCACTCACCCCTCACGCCTACTCTCCCTAAATCGCTCCCCATCACCTCCACTCCACCTACCATCACGCACGCATCTCCTCCTCTTCTAAGTGCGCCACTCCTATGTAACTCCTCCATTACTCACGCTTCCTCTACTCCAAAACCCTAACCCTAGCGCATGCATTTGCCTAGGGATATCCACCTCCATTCCTATTTAAGAGAGGTTCGACCTCCTCATTTAGCTAGTTCAGTCTTGGGTGAATAATTGTTGTAATACTTTCTAAGCATTGAATAAAAGACTTTGGAGCATCATTGTGTTTTATTGTGCAAATGTGTGGAGGATCTACTCCCATTATGGTTCTTAAAGTATGGTAAAATCTCTTGCTAGCATTGTTTATTTATCTTTTGGAATGAGGTATTAGTAAAACTAGGTTGTATTGCTAATCCTTGTTTTGCTATAGCTTTGAATGCATGTCATTATTGTTTTAATTACATGTTTCTCTATGGTTACATATTGGATATTTTAACATTTCGCTTGCAAGGTTTTTGTCAAGTTTACATGTTCTCTATCTTGGAGGAATAGAGGGTTCTTGCTTGAACCCCTAACGTCTGCAAATGCAGAGAAAGGAAGGATCAACACAACATTTTGACTCCATTACCCAAATTCTTGGTTTTGAATTTCTCTTCCCCTTTACTTTCTCAAAATTTATAAGAAAAATCTGCTTGTCCTTTGATTTCCTGTTGCATGCAAGGTTTTGATTTGTCTTTAAAAGTTGAAATCTGTTTTATATCAGTTGCATGCAGCCTTTAAAACTAGATCTGAGTTTTGTTGAAAGAATATATCTATTTGCCAAGATCTAGCTTAGTTTTGCTGCTTACTAGCCTTCAATTTCTAGCAAATATTTTAGGCTTGTGATAGGCAAAAGTTTACTGTGTTTTCTAAAGTATAAATCTGCAAGATAGGTTGTTGTTCTGTGCTGATTTTATATTAGTCAATAAGATCCTATGGAGGTTAGCTATTTAGCTATCACTCCTTAGTTAATTTTTGTCCTTAGTATAGTTTAACTTAGAATTTTTTCCACATATTTTTAGGGGTTGATCAAAGACACTCTTAAAGTGTTTTTGGTCACCTTTTGCATTTAACACCTTGCTGTTTTAGTGCAGATCTGACAAGTACAAGAGAAAATGCTGCGGAACTTTTGAAGTTTAGCTCCTTCCAGGACCCTCCTGGTGCTTCGTTTGATCTTTTTATCATTAAAGCTTTGTAAAACACTTGATCTCTTCATATAAAGGTCAAGTGTTCCAAAAAATAAAAGTAATCTCATCTTGTAATAAAGTTAGCGAGCCACAAAGCTCGTCTTTAGTTGTTTCCCCTGCCCCTAGGGGGAAACTGGTGTTTTTTGTGTCTTCTTTTTTTTCGGGGTTGTTTCCCGCTTTAGTGAGTTGTTTTAGTTTCTCATGCATAAACAAGATTAAAACCTATTCACATCACTTAAATCAAAGTCTTAAAAATAATTTTGCAAGTTCTAGGTTTGCTTATCTTTAGTTTCAATTTTGCAATTATTGGAATAAACCTGAATTGTTTAAACCACGTATGCAATCCCACTGCCACGTCCAAGTGGCTTTGGAGACCCATAAACGGTTTGAGCAATGCATGCTAGTATAATTAGGACAATCTCTAAGTTGTGTTATTCATCTAAGACCTCTACCCTGGGTGGAGTGTGTTAAGTCAGGGGGAAACTTTGAGATCTAGGTTTTCTCCTCGTTGGACCTACGACACACCCGGTCGGTAAGTCTATAAGATTGGCGAATAACGAACGAAGAGGCCACATTCACTTTTGCACACAAAGAGTGGGGACCCGACTTTAATCCCCACTTCATGGTTTCAAAACTCTTTTAATAACACCAAATCCCTAACTAAAACACTCAAGATAAAATTAACGCAGCATTTTCATCACATCACACTTTACTGCTTTATGTTTGGCATTGGTCTTTAAAGTTTATCTCTATATTGTTTAATAAGTGCAAATGCTTGTCTTTATTTGATAATTCATAAAGCTCATGGTTGATGATGCAGGCAATATCATTTTTGGTTAAATCTCATGTGGTGCTAAAATTATCTTGTGATTAAAAGTTTTATTTCAAGCAATAAACTCCTAGAATAAAGTTTTATTTCTTGCTTAGTTTAGAAAGCCTTAGTTTTATTTTTATAGGGACTACCCCCTTTGGCTTTGCTAGGAGTTGGCCTAGACGGAGGAGTCGAGGATCAGGTGACAACACCTTGACACGAGACTTGCCCCCAAGGACACACCAAGTGGATTGAAGGTTTCTTCCACGATAACCCAGGTGTGTATTAGGATGACAACAGGCTGCACAATGGCCACTGGTTTTATGCTGCAGAATGCTAACTAACTGTGATAGGACTTAGATCTATGCAGAATATTGATTTCCCTGTTAGTCATTGCTTATATTAATATCTTATGCCGAATCTGTTTCTGTATTTTGCATCTATAATAGTACTTGGAAAATCATTAATAAGATTGTCGTTGGAGGTATCACATAAATTGTTGAAACGAAGTTCTGGCATATTAACCTAGCAATAATTCCATTTCTGATTTTCCCCTATGTGAATTAAGACGAAAATACAACTAGTTTCCTCTGCTTTGTTTGGAGTGCTGCAGAATCACTTTATTTATGGCCCCGCTAGATGAACACACGAGGGTATATGGTTATGAGAGCTTAGAGACCTTATCCTGAGAGGTACCACAAACTGGGTTGGGGTTTATAGCATTGTGACTTTATCCTTTTATGCTTTTCTTCGATTTATGCATAGTCTTTCTCAATAGCTGGGCGAAGTCCTCCTTCTGTGCATACTACACCGAGTGCCTCGAAGTACACATTGAACCCTGGGTTGACAAATTAAGTGAAAGAGTGCAAAGTGACACTAAATAATTGGGAATCATATTTATACCTCGTCAATTACATATCTACTGATCTCAATATGATGGTAACCTGGTATGTAAATTCTGAAGGCCTTAAAGACCTCACAGTATCCAACAAATATTCCCTTCTTTACCGAAGGATCCAACTTAGTTCTCTTTTCTTTTGGAGTGTGTACAAATACTAGACAACCAAATATTTTGAGATGACTTACTTTTGAATTCTTTCTCGTGAACATTTCTTCGGGAGTTTTGAATCCAAGTGCACTATGGGATAATCTGTTTTGGACATATACTGTTGTTTTTGCTGCTTCAACCCAAAAGAGCATTAGAAGATCTTGATCGTAAATCATAGTCTTTACTGCTTCCATAATCGTTCTATTTTGTCTTTCTACTACACCATTTTGTTGAGGATTATAGGGAGTGGTGAGCTCCCTCTTAATCTCGACATCTCTGCAAAAGCTTCCAAATTCATTTGAAGTGTACTCTCCTCCATTGTTTGACTTGAGTATCTTGATTTTCCTTTTGGAGAAGTTTTCTACTAAGGCTTTGAATTCCTTGAACTTTCCAAGTACTTCATGTTTTGAATTCAAGAAATAAACCCAAGTCTTACGAGAGTAATCATCAATACATGATACATAGTATACATACCCGCTTAGAGAGGTTGATGGCATTGGACCGCATACATCTGAGTGGACAAGTTCCAACTTTCAAGATTCCTTCTGCTTTACTGTCGCTCTTTGGAAAATGATTCTTTATGTTCTTTCCTTGTGCACATCCCTTGCATACACCTTCATGATCAACCTTTAATTCTGGCAAACCTGTAACTACCTTGCTTACATATGATAAGGCTTTGTAGTTGATGTGAGCTAGTCTTCTATTCTAAAGTTCACAAGGACTTTTGGTAGAGTGAGTCAAGGCTATATCTGAGTGACCTTTTAACTTGTACAAACCACCTTCTTTTGTTCCAATAACAACTGCATCTTCTATAGTTTTTCCTTTAGACCACATAAGAACTTCACCATCTATGAATGCAACCCTGAATCCTTTCTTATCTAGGGTTGAAATAGAAAGTAAGTTCTTTTTCAAACAATGTACATAGAGTACATCCTTCCTCATCAGAGTTCCCGAATCAAGTTTGTAGGCGAATTCTCCCATTCTTTTGATAGGGTACTGATAATCATCTCCAAGTGAAACTTTCTGGGGGAAGTCCTTTTCTATAAGGTTAGAGAGAGTGTCTTTCTGACCTGTCATGTGCTTAGAGGCACCACTATCTATGAGCCAAGTATCCTCTCCAGGTGTCACAGATCCCGAGAGAGCGGAAAACAAAACATATTCTTCAATCTCTTCTTTAGTTAACTTCTTGGGTGGCTCATTATCTTCCGCTGCATGGGCATGATGTCTTTTGTTATTTCTCCTCTTGTATTCTTCTTTTCTGACAAGACAATTCTTAGCAATGTGTCCCATCTTATCACAATGATAACATTGATAAGAGGAGAAATCTTTTCCCTTTCTTTGACCCTTATGATATTTCTTGAATCTCTTTGGACAGTGAGATTCTTTATGAAAGTGGGTTTCCTTTTGAAAATGAGACTTTTCTTTCCACCCTTAGCATGAGCAGCTAGGGCTTGATCTTCATCTGTTAATAGGACGACTTCTCGGTTGGCCACTCTTGCTTCTTCTTGAACATATTCTTCCCATACACTGTCAAATTGGAGTTTCTCTTTTCTTGCACAAATAGTTTGGATGAAGGCATCCCAAGGTCTTGTGAGACCATTAAGAGTTGTCATCATGAGTTCATCTTCATCTAAGTTGTCTCCAATTGCCTCTAACTATTCCTTGAATTGAGTAACCCTAGAGAAATAGTCTTGAACTGTTTCTCCTTTTTGCATCTTTGTATTCTTGAGTTGGGTTCTCAAGTTCATCTTCTGGTTGATGTTCTTTCCTACATGCATTCTGGTTAGGGCATCAAACATATCTTTTGGAGTATTCTTAGAGGACACTTGAGGGATCAAGTGGTCTTTAATAGAGTCTGCAATTATCCTTTTAGCCTTAATCATATCCTTCTTGTACTTCTCTTTGGCTGCATCTTCTTCGGGTTTTGTACATTTTCTTTTATGAATTTTGCAAGGTCATTCTTTTCAAGAATGAGTCCAATTTTGTACTTTTGTAATGTACCCCACCTCTTGATAAAGAGGTGTTGAGGAGACTCAGTGGCCTGGGCATCCCCACTAGGTCATAGTCTCACACTGAAGGGGAAAGTCAACTAGACTAAGGTTATATTCTTAAGTTGACTTGAAGAAAAAGAGTTAAAAGGAATAAAAGATAACTCAATAAAAGAATAGAAGTTAACCTTGGGAGTTAATCTAACTCAACAGAGGAATAGAAGGAAAAAGTATAAATAGAAGGTTGGGGCGCACCTATTATTCATTTTGGATTTGGTATATTGCTTATTATTGCTCTTGAGCATTCAGTTTGGGGGTTTTGCTTTACAAACCCTTGTGAGCAACTCAGTGGTGAAATACCCACTCACCTTGTTCCACAGCTTGGTCTCGGGGATGAAAGACTCCTCCACACCATTCTACTCTCAGCATATTTCCATCTAGCGCTTCAGAAGATAGCAGGGCCGTATTGTTCTTGTGTTTCCAGTAGGGACGCACCATCATCTAGAGAAGGGTTCGATCCAGCTTATCAGGAGAGCCTGTGGCCATTCTGACACTTGGGTTTTATTTGCAGGGGCACAACCACCATTTTGAGGGTTTTTCTAGAGAGTTATCACCATCAGATATTTAGCTTCAGATTGGGATGTCTTGGAGGCAAAGGGGGCATCCTATGATTCAGTAAATTTAAGATCTAGAGAGCTTCACTTGGAATCTGAGTCTGAAACTTCTCCTACAGGGTTCTCATAGCCCGATCTACATTCCTGGGGAGTTTCAGGGCATTTGGAGGCTTTTCTCATCAGGGCCGAATTACTTAGGGTTTCAGGCATCCATGAGGGCGCAGCTTCAGTAGAAGATTTAGAGTTTGGAGGAGTTTGCCTTGGTCGTTCAGCTTGAGATTTTAGAAGGGTGTTCCCATCACCCAGATCTATCAGTTGGCAGAGTTTGGGCTCGTTTGGAGTCTTCCTGCAGTTGGGCCAAGTTATTGAGGGTTCTCAGTCTTCTAGTGGAGCGTGGCTTCTTCCAGCTTGAGGAATCGGCAGTCAGATCTACTTATTGGTCTTCATCTCCCATTCAGCCTTTGGAGGCTTATTTTGTATCGGCAGAGCATTTTGTAGCAGCTCTTATTTCTTATCTATTGGGTCATCTGAGGATTATTCCAGATCTGCCCTCTATTGTATTGGTTCCATGCTTTTCATAATAAAAGGTCAGATCTTTGGTTGTGTTTCTATATCTTGAATATATTGTGATCTTCATGTGTTGGATGAATCTTGTATGAACACACTTAATAATGGAATAACTCAATAAGTCACCTGCACATCATACACAACAGAGATAGTTAGTGGTTTCAAGCAAAAAAATTGGCTTGGGATCATTACAGTGGTATCAGAGCTTCGATCCTCCAAACCTGTGGAGGGATTGGCGCATGCAGAGGTACAGTGGAATCTTTATGGGTCGGAGGAAGAAACCCAGCAGTGAAACAGAGGCCGAAATGGAAGGGTTAGGGGATGACCGTGAGCCTCAAGGCTTGGCCTTCTTAGCAGCCGAATTTGATAAGTTCCAGCAAACCATAAACCGCACAGAAAGCAAGTTGGTCCAACACTTAGATGAGTACCAGGAAACCAACAGAAGGGGACAGGCCAAAATTTTTGAAACTTTGAAGAAGCTTGACGAGAACTTGCAGAAGATGAACCAGAACCAATCGCGGATAACTGAACTTCTGATGCAAGTGACCCATCAAGGGAAGGACCCTGATACGTATGGGAATAAGGAGGCTGGTGGATCCGGTGGAGTCCATGAGGAAATCAGATATAACCCGGAGAAAGCTCCCAGATCCGAAGGAAGTCTGGGAGGAGGCACGTCCCATGGTCGGGTGGGTAGCAGGGTCAATCTTAGGCCATACATGCCCACGTTCACAGATGAGCAACTAGGCCGACAATTGGGTAGTCGGGCTAACCCTAGGCCATACATGCCCACATTCACAGATGAGCAAGGGCAGCAGGAACAAGTGGAGGACTTTGTTGAACAAATGACGAGGTGTACCAAGGAGTACTACAGTTTGGATATGAGGATCCAAAGACAGATGTCCCTGGATCAGTATTGCCAACTCAAGTTTGTTGTCGCCCTTATGCACACTTGCAAACGTGAGCTAAGTCCGGCTCACTTAGTGTGCCCTCGGAGACACAATGTCTAAGTCCCTGCCCACACTGTCACCTTGGCAGGTACTTCTTCCGTCTAGGCTTACTCCTAGGGAAGCCAAGGGGGGTTGTCCCTAGTTACTAAATGGA
>JASDQU010880417.1:10393-35161 GCA_032191745.1 Picea mariana
ATGAAGTTGATCTTTCCGAGAAAAGACTGTAATGCTTTTTTGTTGGCTGGAGGACGAACGTCCTTTATCGATTGGACTCTTTCAGGGTCAATGGAGACTCCCCCTGATGAAGCTACATGTCCCAATAATTTTCCCTCGTCAATCCCAAAAACAGATTTTTTGGGGTTTAGCGAAAATCCGAGCATTGGGTTGACCTATTTTCAGGACTGCACCTTATCTCGTGGGAAGAAGGGGCTAAAGGCCCAGAAGGTAAAAGCAAGCTGGTAAAAGATAAAAGCCTAAGAATAAAACCTCGAGATGCTTCGCCCAGGGATCCTCGAGAAGGCAATAAAAAGTTTCTCAGCAAGAAACAAGAGGGACCCGAAAATATAATAAAACAAGACCTAGTCAGAGGATAGGGGGTCTCATCACGAGCCGACCTATTAGGTCCGTCGGTACCTAGCAGTATGACATTGTCACCAGCTGGTTACCATGCCAGGGCAGTGAATCTTGGTTGCATGGCCAAGGGAAAGGGGGTCTCATCATGAACCAACCTTCTCATCTCTGTGAAAGTACTTGTGGGTAACGTTGTCAGATCTGGTCACCATGTTAAGGCAGTGTCCCCTAATTAGCTCTTGAACAAAAAAAGCAAAAAGGAATAAAATAATAAAAAGAATAAAGGAAAAAATGGGCTTGGAAAGAATGCATCCATGACAGGTACAACTCGCCTTCTACAAAGGCACCCACAACTAACACTTTTGCATCGTTGGCCTTCACTGCACCCACATGCTTGGACATCCCCTGATCACATCACCCACTTACATGGCTTGGATGAGGTCTTTCCGGGAACTTTCCTTTTCCTGTGGACACTAGCCCAATAGGACGCCTTGTCCTTTTCTCCAGACTTGTATTGCAGGCTTGTGTAACGTCTTTGAGCTATTAACTAATGTATTAGGGATTTTATGCATATGTTTAATAATATTGATGATGAAATGTGATTGGCATTGCTATGATCCCCGTGACTGATGAGCCCATGGAGGGCATAGCCTTTGATGTGCAAGACCATGTTTGACGGACAGGTACCATTTGGACCGGTACACATGGGGAGATGATCAGTTCGGACCTCCATGGGGCTGAAGAGCCCACCAGATGGGTGTTGAGACCCCATCAGGGGGCAGAGACGGGACACAGATGGATCAAAGGCTTTTCACCGGAGAAGAAGTGAACGTTCTACCAGAGGCATCCCGACACAGCTTGACCTAGGGGGGTGTTGACCACCTCTCCAACACCGGTGGTCAACTCATGTGCCATGAAGAGATGCATCATCAGATGCCATGTTGTCAAAGACTTTTGGTCCTATAGGGCAGTGTTTGGCCCCAACACTTTATTTTGTAACTGGAATTTCCGCACCCCTGTGTGGGTTAATAATGTAATAGGTCTGCATGAGTCATGTCTAGGTCAGTTACCTTGGGATCGGTTCACTGGGAGAGTTCCTTTCACCAAGGGTTTTTTATCCTTAGGTTATAAATTGGGCTTTTCAGCCTTATTGATTTCCCTTGAGTTTTTCCCTCACACTTGCAATAAGTCCTCCAAAGTGGTGAACGACGTTCTAGTGGGCTTATGTTTTGGTAACTATTATAGGCAATCATTGTAAATGACCATGCAAGACATCTTAGAAAGTTTCGCAGAATTTCGTCGAGTCTAGGTTAGTTTTTTTTAATTAATTAATTTTTAATTAAATTTCCCTAAGTTCGGAGGTTTAATTAATTAATTAATTAATTAATTAATTAATTAATTTTGAGCAGTAATTGTAAAAATTAGGTCCTTGGACTTTTGATAGGGGTATTTGTGCTCAAAAGAAATGGAATAGCACCCCCTACATCCATGGACCAAGTTTCAGCTCAGTTGGACAACTTTAGCCATGGGTTAGTCCACCCGGAGTGTCAGTCAGTCTAAGACAACAATTTTAATTGCTAAAATCCAAACATGGCAAAAATGTAAATTTGTAATAATGAGTTAGAGGATGTGAAAAGATGAAATGATGGTTAGAGAGAGCTTCCCTAAGCATAACATGACCCTCCCAACCTTTTTCAACCTTGTCTAACCCCTTTTCCCTTCTCCTCATTAAAAAGTTACGCCCCCTTAGGGGGATTGACGTTTTTCCTAGTAGGGAACGTTGTAACTTGGTTTTAAGTGTGTGGGGGGCTCCCCTCTCACATGCTCAACCCTCCTTTACCCCCCACGTCCCCTTCTAAAGTGTTCTCACACTCCAAACCTCACATCTCACCCTCCATTTCATCTCCTCATCCCAAGAGGTGCGCCCTCCAAGAGGAGTTACGCCCTCCCTCTTCTAGAAAATTCCAAATAATTTTTTAAAAAATTATTTGTAACTCTTCACTTACCTAGCACAGATCCCATGCCTCTCACACACCCTTTGCTTGATTCCAACACTTTTTCCACTCATCTACACCATAGATCTCATTTGCAAACCCTAGATGGTGTGCCCTACCCTTGAGATCTACTCATTTGCTTGGTGGTGGACACTTGGCTTAGATCCAAGAGAGGTAGGTTTGCCTCTCCAAGTATAAATAGATCTCATTTCTCACTCCCAACACACCATATCTTGAGCTATTGTTATGCTACTTGATTTTCCACTCTCTCTCTGTCTATCATTCCATTTTTCCATTCTTGCTCTTAGGGTTTTGGAGTAAGTACTCTTCAAGATCTATTTTCTTGAGTAATAAAGAGAAAACTTTGGAGGACTATTGGAAGAGTTATGCACATGCTTTTTCTTGCCATACACATGAGGTAATCTTGTTCTAAATATTTTGTTGGGTGATTGCATCTTTGGATCCTAAGGTAAAATGTTATTTGGGTAGATCTAGTAATGCACATGCTTGTAGATCTATGTATCTTGAATGCTTAATAGGATAGAAATGTCATCTTATTAATGCATGCAACATATTGTCTATCGTATGCTATCACTTTTCAAGATCTTTGCAGGTTTAGCTTCAAGGCATCATTGGGAACACCTCGATTACGAACGATCCTTTGAGCCATACTCAAACTCCATCTCTTTCTCAACTTTACTTTTCATCTATATTGCTGTTCACTCTCATACATTTCAGCTAGCATAGCTTAGTTAGATAGGTCATTTCTATACACATTTTATCACTTTTTCTTGCGGGAAACTTTTTCCCTCAAAAGCAAGGGTCTCCTTTCACTTTTCTTGGTTGTGTGTAGCTTTCCTAGCAAGGGACGCCTTGCTGGTTTTGCAGGTATCAGATCTGGTTGAGAGTCTTGGCTGCCCCAAAAGACTTCCACACAACACTAAAAGCCCTCCAAGGGGTTTGGTAGCTATCTCTCAACCCACCCTTTCTTTTTCTTGCATTTTGTACGTTTTTTTCTTCTTTTACTTGCTTGTTAGTGGCTCACACGTGTAGGAGGAGAAGTGGTACGGCCTCCTCCCACTTGTGAGCTCTTGGGTAGGTAGGACGTGGCTTGGATCTTGCTTTTCTTTCCATTTTTGAGCCCTCTTTGAGGTAGGATGTGGGGTAGCTTGGTTGCTTGGTTTGCTTGTTTGCTTTCTTGTTTCTTCTCTATCTTCTTGCTTTCATTTGTTGTTGCTTGCTTACTTCTACATCATTGTCATCTAACTTAAACAAGATAACTAATCACTTACCTTTGTTGGGAGAGGAAAACCCCAATAGGTAAGGTTAATCTTCAATGTGTTATTGATCTAAGTGTTTAATGTTTTGATATACATGTTCTAGATCTAGATCACACACCTAATAACTACCTAGCATAAGCCTATTGGGCCTCTTAAGCAACTAAAGTTAGATCTCATGCATGCTAAGTTCTTTCAAGTGCTTATCTTTATGCTCATGCTTAGATCTTAAATCTTAAATGCTTAAATATTCTAGAATTTGATGGTTTATTTCTTCATTGCATAGATCATTGATGTTGTTGGCCATATGCTTAAAGAAACTCGTTTCTAAGTGGTTAAGTAAGCAACACATCTTTCTTTCTTTTACACACTTAATGCCTTCATTCTTAATGCTCTCATACGTGGTATAAGTGTGGTTAATCTATTGCTTGGCAAGTTGTCCTTGCCCTTATTTGTTATTCTTTTTTGCAAGCTATATAATCGTGCATCTAGTGACTTGCGTTCACATAGCATATATGTGTTAATGCCTTTAATCTCACAAGCTTAAACAACACATTATAAGCTATTAACAGTTTCGGCCATGTCACTAAATCACCATTAAAAAGTGTCATAAAATCCTTAAAACACTCTAGAATACTCCTAAAAGTCTACCTAACTTATATAACAACTTAATAGACTACTTGAGGGTACCTTAGACCACCATCTTCACCATCTAAAACGAGGCTTGAGGAAAACAACGGAGGGTAGTGGCAGGGGACTGTCTCTTGGCACACCAGGTGTGTGTCCTCTCCAAGAAGTACTCTTGTTTTGAGCTGACTGGTTCTGCTAGGGTTGGCCTCGTTGCCATACTATCTTGAGTGTCCAACAGTTATTTGGCAATAGGAGGAGGAGGCTTTGGTGAAAGCTTTAATAAAATTTGATAAATTTTAAGAAAGCCTAATAATTAAACCCTAGACCACACCTAATAGAATACTTGGGGGTTTAATAATTAAGAGTGTGGGTCATCTTTGATAATCTTAACAACATTTGTGCTAAGCCTTCTAAATCTTCTTAAATTGTTGTTGATATTGCTCACGATGATGTATTGATGTTGATCTCATAATTGTGATGAATTGTTGATATGATGCTTTAATCCTTTAATATCCTGCACAAACACAAATAGATAATTGGTTAGCTTGTTGTTGTAATCTATCATTCTTTAAATTGTAAATCTTGTAAGTAACTGTATATGATATTCTATAATTGGATTTATTCTTTTGTAAATAACTTGTAAATTTTGTAACGAACAACCCCTTAAGTTTTAACATAGTTGACCTCTTGCCCAATCTTTAGGCACTAGTCTTAGTTGACCTAGGGAAAAGGCTTGCTTTTCATGCTAACCCTTGCATCTTACATGGTTGCCTTAGCATTTTAGGGATAGACTCCCCCAAACCTTGTAAATAATTAAAACTAACTCCTAGAACTTAACTTAATTCATTTAGTAACTAAGGTCTACCCCCTTTGGCTTCCGTAGGAGTAAGCTTAGACGGAAGAGGTTCCGGTCAAAGTGACAGTGTGGGCTGTGAACCTAGGCATTGTGCCTCCAAGGACACACTAACTGAGCCAGACTTAGCTCACGTCTGCAAGTGTGTATAAGGACGACAACAGGGGGATGACCCTTTCTTAGTGGAACGTTGGCCTTTGGAGGCTTAGGACGTCACCACCTTGACCATGACGTCACCCAGCATCATGGACGTTTGGGGCAGGTAGACTAGGCAACAGTGGCACATGTGGCAGGTTGGACTCTGGAGAAGCCCAGGGAGGGCTAACGTTTTGCTCTAGGATGCCCCATCTGCCCTAAAAAAGGCTAACGTCTCCCTTGGATGGGCTTTTACTCTCCTTTCAGCGTGATTTAGGGTTTTAACTTGACAATTTAATGTAAAACAATATGATTTGATATTTTGGCCTTGTCAACCTTTTTACCTGACCTAAATGTAAAATTAGGTCAAGGTTTTGTATAAATGGGAGATTTTCACTCTCATTTTTTCATCATAACTCATTCACTCCATAAGGATGACTGAAATTTGCGCCCTCTCTTGGGTATTTGGCTGGATTAAGTGATGCACACTTGTTGAAGGAAGTGATTTTTGGCATTTATGGTGTTTCTCTTGAAGGAAGGTGTTACAACTAGGGTTTGCATGGTTATTTCTTGATGAATTGTAAGTATTTTTCTGCAAAACTTCTTGAATGAATGGTTGTAGTTTAATTTCTTGCATGTGTTTATGAATTTTGCTGAATCAAAACCCTAGGTGACAAGCACACAAGTAGGTCCTTGTCTCATGTCCCCTGATAGAAAAACTTTCATCCATTGAAGAAGGAAGAAAGAGCCTAGCCTTAGCTACACTCCTATTTCTTCTTCCTCTTTGCTAGCCGTACCAATTGAAAGCCAAGAAGAGTGAGACGTCCCTGGCCTAGGTCTACTACACTAGGGTCGTACTCTTTCTAGGGTTTGCTGAAAGGCCTTGCTGTAGCAACACCTCATCTCATCAAACCCTCTTGTTTTGGTTATATTTTTATTCTTGGGCTAGCCATTTTGCCGGGAAGGAGGAGAGAGCACGAGGCCTTGCTTTAGCAACACCGGAGTGAGCCTCTCTCCCCTAGGGTTTTGATTTTGAGGCCTTGCCTTTGCAACACCTCAAAACTCTTCCCTCTAGTCCTTGAAATCTTGCCTCCTTCAACTCTTGCGTCCTTCACTTATGACTCCATTAAACCCTAAGGCACTGATTTGAAAGTCCTCTAACGTTGAAGTGAAGCTGATCAAACAACTCTCTAAATTCTTTAAATTTTAAACCCTAACCTACTAACCCTAAGTTGCTGACATCATCATTGGTTATTTCATCTTTAATACAACAACGTTTTGTTTTATAAGCAATTGAACGGTGTTTTAGGCATTGAATGAAATAAAGTGTTGATTGGCTATATTAAATGCTACATCGTTCCAGTATTTATTGATGAAGTGACATTATTTTCATTGCTATATTGATAAACATTGACTTCATCAATATTTATTGCCATATTGCTTATATATATTTATCAGATAGTCTTGTGAAGTACTAACCCATTGAAATAGCTTGCATATATCAGTTTGTTGTAGCTTTGTTCCAGGCAGGTACACTTCTTTGGGGGTTTTACTTCTTAAATTGGCCTTTGGCCAGACTATCTGTTTGGGTGGTGACTTGTGAAAGGGGAAAACCTTACCTTTATCTTATTAGCCTTTTCCCTCTTCAAAACCCCAGGTCATCGGGGACGTCTCCCCTGGGCCTAACCTCCCTAAAGAGAGAACCATCCCATTGTGGTGACATTGGGTGGGATTGGTTCCTGTTATGCCAGTTTGGCCTTCTATCTTATAGCCTTTATCCTAGCTACAAACTGTGCAATAACAGACCCATTACATTATTATCCCACGCAGGGGAGTGAAAATTCCAATTACAAAAAGAAGTGCTGAGGGCAAAAAATGCCTTGTAGAACCAGAAAGTCTTCAACTTGGTTGCACCATTAGGTACACAGCTTCATGGCACATGGAGTTGACCCCCTAGTTGAAATAGGTGGTCAACACCACCCAACAATGCGCCACTTGTGAGGAAGAGGAAGAAAGTGAGGGGCGACACATGGCCTTAGGGAGGTGAGATTCTCCTTTGGATGTGCGCCCTCCTTGGAAAATGCACTAGACAAGGGAGAGATTGCGCACCCTCTCATTGGGATCTCCTCCCAATGCCACCTCAATCCTTCCAACTCACTCCTAACTCCCTCTAAAGTGATAGTAACTTTGAGTCATCAAGGAGAGAGGGTGAGTTAACTTGAAACATGTTCCAGACATGTTTCCCAGAAAATAGCACTTGCTGATTTTTCTGATTTTATTTGTCTTTTATTGACCAAAAGTGAGTAAAATTGATTTTCAGTGATTAAAAATCACTAATTTCACTCGCAAAGTGGGTGGATAGGTAAAGTGAGTATTCCTAGTCCAAAAATGAATACCTCCAAGGCATATGATGCCTCCTAGTACCATTTATTTAACTTATGCATTATTTACAATTAAAATATCCCGATTTTGTGGGAAATTTTATTTTTGTATAAAATTAAAAAAACAACCTAAGGGGGACTTAGCACATTTCCATGAGACTCTAGGAGGATGTTTGGCATGGTAATATACATTAGATACCAGCTTAGATGACCATGCTAAGGCCTAACCATGAGTATATACTCCAACTTTGAAGGAATTGAGTGAAAAAACTCGGAAATTATAAATCACTTGGACAACAAAATATAATTAACAAGTAAAAAAAACACTCTAGAGTAATAACTCATGTCTAAGTCTTAGGAGGATAATCCTTTTACAAAATTCATCATGCTACACCTCTTATTGCAATTCCCCGCAGGGTATGGAAATGTGGTAAAAAGTTTAAAAAGGGGCCATAGTGGCTGGCTTGACTTCTGAACTCTGAATTTTAAACAAGTCATTGTTCAATCTTTGGCGACTCAACTGCAAGTTCATCCTAGTGCAACTTGGTGGATAACAAGACCTTTATTTTAAGAATCACTACTTCTATTGAGTTGTATCATAGTCCTATGTTCTAGAATCTCTGTTTTCAATTTTTCAATATTTTAATAATTAAATTTTTTTTTTGTACCTGTCCGTTCATCTCTTCAAAATTTGGGAGTACCTCCCAGCCATCCCAGAAACCTGCCCCCATATCCCATTGTCCCTGAAACGCGATGCAACATAGGGTAAAATAGTCCAAAAGACAAAAGAACAATCAAAATTCAAATATTGATTACAAGATACATGTGATAGACTTTTTATAGTGAGGCTCAGCTAGAGTGCAAGCTTCAGATGACATTTTCTCCAATGTTATGTGTAAATAGTATCTGTGTAAACTAGGGTCAGTGAAACCTAACTAGAGCTAACATCGAATTGGGATCTGTGCACATAAGAAGGGTGCATTCCAGAGATCTTACTGTTGAAAAGCAGCTACCAATTTTGTAATTCATTATAAAGAATCTATTTTATGAAAATGCAAACTTAAAAAGCAACATAACAATTTTTTCCATTTTCATGGCAGTTGTTTAGGAGTGGCTCTCCAGATGTTGCTTATAATGTACCTCCTTTTCAATTGCTAATTTTGGTCTATTGTGTATGAGCCGTTGGAACTGGTTTTTACAACCTTTTGTATTGCCTATGCATCTTTTTTTTTTTGACTGGGGAAATCAGCAACTAGTCAGGCACGTACTCGCGTGACACGTGGTTGTGTTATCCGACTGCTACCACTATAACCCCAGGCATGCTAACGCGGCCCCTCACGCAGCACACAAGGTTAGTCGAGGGTTTTGAACTGGTGACTTCACATAACAAAGTGCCTTAACATTACACTTCATCACCAACTGTTCTACACCATGAGGGCGCCTATGCATCTTTTCTGAAAAAAGCAGAACAAGGAAATTGTGTACTAGGAAAATAAAAGAGCACTTAATAGAAAACAAATTAGTTGAAGAAGCTCCTTGGGAAATATCAGCTTTTACATGAAAATCAAGATTTAATTCGGATAATGAGTCTCCCAAAGGGAGGAGACATGTTGCATTTTTACGTAAGATCAGTTAATATGGAATATGAAACAATAAATAATTCAATAATCAATTTGATCAAGAAGCACATGAAACTATGAACATCAGATGACCAATATATGATTTTTGATTTAGAATTGAGTATAAAATGTTCAGAAATGTTATATACTATTTATTTGCAATTTGGAAACCTGGTGGATCTAATACAAAAGATTCTGTATTTTCAACTCAGCAAATTCCTTTTTCTTGTTTCCTGGACTTTTGGGTTTCTTGCTTCCTCATTTCTTAATAACCCTGTCTCTTACATCACTTGTTCATTTTTTAGTTGCATTTTGATTCACACTACTGAGTATTTGGTGTCATATAATTAGTGCTACATTCTATGCTCCCAATTTAAAGAGAAGGCATGAAGAGTTTTAGATGCTGTGTAACATCCAGAGGTCCATACCAATTTTGTTTCACATATCTAATTATCAAAATTTATCTGTAATTTATGGATCAATAAGTTTTTCTTCATTATGATGTTTGCTAAACTATTTTAGGCTTGTATATATTTAGGTACAGAAATTACCAGCTGTGTTTGTGACTTTTGCTGCGTGGAGTTTGTCTGAGGTGTGTACTCTTTCACTTTGCTATCTGCATTATTCTGTTCACAGGTTCACTATTGGGGCTTGAATGACAGTATTAATCATTGTATTTTGGGGCCATGCTTGTTCTGGAAAAGCTAGTTTTGTCATAATGAATGTTCATTAATAAATGCATGAAGGAAAACTTGTATCCGGCTTTTACTAGCATTTTATTATATGAAGTAACTTCTCTAGCCAATCTAAATGATTGTTTAGGTGCTTTCACTGAAGAGGGAAGATATCCGAGTTATAAGAGATCTCCATAGGTGAAGAGAAAACTTTTGAGAAAACCATTACATAGTAGGTATGCATTATTTCAAATGGGGGATGGAGCTGTAGGACATAAGCAATTGTGGATATCAAAGTAAAGGGTAAAGGTGTATTGTGTTTTAGAAAAATATAACTGACATGTGTCCATTGGTCTGTTGTCTCAAGATTCATATGGGGCGTTGCCACATTAATGTCAATGACCCAGTGTCAAACCTTGGTGGGCATAGAGCCCTGGATTATAAGTTAGCCGAGTTTGACAGGTTTCTTATGCAGCATTGATTCAAGAAAAAAAGAAGAGAGAGAGAGAGACATAAGTAACATGCAGAAAAGACAGATAATGGAAATATGTAAAAAGGGTAGGGGCATGCCAGGGATCAGGAACTTTCCCTTGTCAAAATTGTTAAGAAAATAATGTAGTTTGCTAACCAATAAAGATAAATACACGCATGAACCTAGCATGGTTTCTTAACTGTTCCACTGGAAACGAGGGCAGAGCATAGCAGTCAATAGAAATGATGCAACTTTCCAATCAAAGCAAGTTGATTCCAAAAGAAAGAATAATACTGCTAAAATTTGAAAGACATGCTGGGAAAGTTTCTGAAACAGTAAATAAACCGAGGGTTGTGGAAGCAAAGAAGAATACCCATAAAGACAGTTTTTGATGCAATTGGTGATTTGCAGATGCTCACAAGGAGATAACATAAAGTTTTCAATGGGATGTAAGGAGCAACAGAACAGAGTGAGACTGTCTCAGAATATTCTGGAGCTGGCAGGGTATAATAAGCAAGTTGCTGAAAAGGACAGCAATATCAAACTCATAACACTCAAACACAGCTTACAAAAGTGATTCTTATTGCTTAGTTTTTTTAGAGTACCAAGAGGTCTTTGAATGTTTCTATGCAGCTAAGGATTTTAAGTTTTAATACAGAAACAAGAAGTTAGATGTAATTAAGGATTTAGGGAAAAAGAATTCCAAAATAATACAATTATGTTAAATGAGGATTTAGGGAATAAGAATTCCAAAAGAATGCAACTGTGTTACTTGAGAGTATGTGTTAGTCTATGTCACCTAGATGGAAACACGTTTGAAGTTTGAACCTCCAAAGCAGTATGGGTTTTGGAATTGTGTTTTCGGAATTTCAGCAAATGGTGAAATCACATATATATTAGCTATAGTTGCATCTAACTCCGGGGTGCTGTTATAGCCCCCACCAGGGGGCTGTTGTTTAATGATTGTGCTGTCATGGGCGTTAAGTCAGCCCTGTTAGCTTTTGTAACATCCCGCTCTTGTGCACATTGAGCGAACTTATTCTTTGAGGACACTTGTGTGCAAGTGATCCGGGTCATTATACTACTGGTTGTTTTGATTATGATTATGAGATATTGTGGATTTGATGATATGTTATTTTGTGGTATTTACATAGACAGGTGCTATTGACTGGGTTCTCCTGAGTGTGCGAGACTCTGGATGTTGAGGATGCCGAGGCATAGATGAAACCCCTTGGACTCCAGATCGAGTCAAGGACTGGACTGTTAGGGTTTGAATGTTGTTGATGTGACATATGTACATATGATTAGATGTTATGATGATTGATTATTATTGTTGACATGATTCGTTGATGGATGCAGGTTGACGATAGCTTGCCGACCAGACTCACATTTTGAGTAGAGGGGTTGCGCACGACAACCAGGGACATCGAGGGAGAGGTGTGGCAGCAGCCCTGCCACAGCCTACTAGCACTCCCGTTGTGGTTCGAAGTGTAGGTTAACGATTACCTAGTTCGAGAAGACCCACGATGCCATAAGGGCAGACTATGACAGTCGCTCAGGATGATTCTAAGGGGCGCGCAATAAGGCAGGGTCCTTATTCCTTAGAGGCCCTTAGTCTCCCACAAGATCACCTGACGGAATATTGACTCCAGGGGTTTGACGTCTACCAAATTCAGTCAAGAGGCGAGTGGCACCCTTGGAGCACGTAGTGCATCTTGAAGGGCACGTCGCGCAAAGAAAACGGAAAGACGTCGTGCAAAGAAAGCGGAAAGAGGCGAGTGAAACCCTTGGAGCACGTAGTGCGTCTTGAAGGGCACATCGCGCAAAGAAAACAGAAAGAGGCGAGTGGCATCCTTGGAGCACATAGTGCGTCCTGAAGGGCACGTCGCGATTTTAACAGGTAAGTTAATAAAACTAGTGCCTAGAAAACTATGCCTCCTTAGGACCTGGTCGACCTTAAAATGAATAAAGTGATGAGTAAGTTTAATAACAAATTTTCACTTAAGAACTGTCGCCAAGCCTAGTGAATTTAAAACCTAGGTCTAAGCAGAACCTCTGGACAAAAATAATTAGACATATAACAAGAACGGGGTAAAGAAATTCAAACTTTAATTATTAAATTAAAAATTATAATGGAGGATTGAATTTATTAAAAGGGGTAAATGGTTGTTTTTATCTACACTTGCTAAATTGATTTTTAGTTCAAAAGGAAAAAGGGTAAATGGTTGTTTTTATCTACACTTGCTAAATTGATTTTTAGTTAAAATAAAAAGGAAAAAGGGGGAAACTTAAAAGAAAAGGGAAACTTAAAGAAAAGGGGGGGATGTCCAACTTAGTAAGGAATCTAGCCTTTGGGACTTTCTATTTATGAACTCAACTAGGAGTTAAGTAAGGCCTAAGTCATTTAAGAATTGTAAGGGAATATTGGAACACCGAGGAGCGTTTTTAGGAACACTTTTAGGTGGTGAGAGAAATAAGAATATTTAATTAATTAATAAAATTGATTTTCTGGTGCAACTAGGGGATCGGGCGACGTGTACGGGGGAGGTTTTTCCTAATTAATTAAATGAAAAAGGAATCTAATGAGGGTTTGAGAAACTAATGACTAAGAAACTCTGTAAAAGAGATGGCGGAGGAGTATGGGACACATTTGGCTTGCGTAACGTTACGTTGCTGAAATTTCACCTTGACTGAACTTTCTCTTGTGGGAGTTAGGATACCCAGCTCAGGTAACGAGTGGTAGCTCGACCTTTTGAGGCGAGTTGGGTGCTAGCATTCTCTGGTATTGTGTGCGTGGCCCCTTTGGGCCTTAGGGGGCTAAGGGGGAAGAAGAGTACCCCTAGCGTTGGCTGGAGGTACCGGTGAGGTCTCATCGGTCGACAAGGGGATCTGGACGGAGCGAACGCGCGGGAGGACATCTTAGCCTCGTCGTCGTCGGTAAAGGTATGCCTGTTAAAGTTGTTACTTATAGTAAAATTTAATTTACACTTGTTCATTTTATTGTATTCGGATGACAATTTCATTGCCATGAGCTTTCCTTGAGAATTTTGTTATCAATGTAATTCCCTTGTTGCTTGACTCATCCTGTAAGAAACCTTGCTATCCACAATATCTTTTATTTCTGAGTTACTGTTTAATTGCACATGGCCAGAATGAGCCCCAGACTCAAAATCTTGCCTGCGCTTTTGTATTTCCTGCCTGCGTTTTCTTTATTCCTTGATTGTGTTTTTATTTTTGTTCTCCATGAAAAAGGTATGGATGCAGATTTGTGTTTTTATCTTCTGTTCCTTGATCCTTTAAGTTATTAGTCTGTCCCTGAGCAGTCGGCCAGGAGCCGAATCAACTGTCTTTCACCCCGGTGTTAAAGATTTAGATCCAAATGCCCTACTTTCCTATGCATGGATAATAAGTTAAGGATCATTTCTCTGCCCAACAAGGAATTCTCTCCTGGGTGTTTAATCCCGCTCTTTACCCAACAAACCATTCCTTTTTCTCTGCGCCTTGGTTTTTTTTAACCTTGCGTCTTGGATTCTTTGTATCTCTGCGCTAGAACTTGTTTTCTTACAATCCCTTAAACTGCATTTGAACTGGTTTTCTTTTAATCTTTTAATTGCGTTGAGGGTAGTGGCAGTTCTTGTGCTATTTTCTGAAATACTGATAAATGGCAGTGACTGTTTCTTGGGTTTTTTTTTTATGAACTTTAATTAGAATTTTACACATCATCCAATCCTCAGATTCTGAGCGAATGGCATTAAAAAATTTATGTCAAATATCGGCGAATTCCAGTTACTGTCAGTAGGCAAATTCCAGTTACTGTCAGTGGGAGAAATTTAGCTTTTATCTAAATCGAAATACCTGAAGCAGTTGGCAAGTGGCGGTTCCTTGTTTTATAATGATTTTAACTTTCTGTTTGATGGCAAACTTTAATATTGTCTAATCCGCGTTTTCTGAGTAATGGAAATCATAATTGGTGTCTATATTTAAAATGTGTAGTGATAATATTGATGCATTTCTTAATTATCTAAGGGGAGCGAACAATGTTCTAACCGGACTGTTGAACATTACTTATCCTGGTTTAGTCACACAAGTTGAATAGATCCATAATTTTTCATATGAAAAATGCAACCAATCGTACAATTTACTGTATGTTTGTACTATCGCTTTTAGAATAAAATATTTGACTGTTTCAAATAACAGGTTAGCCACGATGACCCTAAATGAAGTTCCCTCTGCGACGTGATATTTTACAAGAACATCCATTACAGTGTGACTCTGTTGCACTTTATTTCATTCAAATGCCTTTGGTTTTCTCTTGGTTCTTTTTTGCATCCAGATTGTTTACCTTCAACACCATAATGAGCGACTTTTATGAACCTTGAAAAATTTAAAATTCACCCTTTTCTCAAGAGTGGAAATTGTAAGGATTCTTTTTACCTGCGTAAATATCCTCTTACCAGTATCAAAAGTCTTGCAGTTTTTTTAATATACAAGGAGTTTATTTATTTTACTGGAGTTAAACATGTTTTCTAAATTTGCCATCAACAAGTAGCTTGACAATAATTGCCATGCTGCTTACAAAATCCTTGCATTTTGGTTTTATAGAATGTCTAGAAGGTTTTACAATTTAATGCAGAATTAAATGAACTAAATATCCATGCTGAGTTGACTTGGTTTGCACTTTACTTGACTTGTTAGAAGTTCTGCTCTTTTGAAGTTGGAGTTTGACGTGGTCCAATTAGTCTTCCTGCTTTTACAATATCTTTAAGAATAGAGCTCCTTCTGCTAAAGAAGTTTATTGTCTAGTGCTTTGGATTGGCTAGTTTAACTCAGCATTTCTGGACAAGTCGATTTCATTATAGCGTACACTGTACAACGATTAACTAGATTTAGGCTTTTGATATATTATGGGTTAGAAGCTCTTCCAGGGAAGACGTCTCATACTTTTCTCTCACCTCAATTAAAGTTAAAAATTGTTTTTATATAAAATTTAATTGGCTGCTGTAGAAAGGGAAAAGTAACTCGCAAGTACTGAATGAAATGGCCCTTGATCTAAGCTTCTAATTCTTAATGGTTAAGTTATGAATAATATCATGAGTTATTATGCTAAGATGGTTCAAGGATTGTATTGCCTCTGACACATTTGCGTAACTGGTCATTCCTTTTGCCAGCCCTTGTATTCAATTCAGATAGTTTAATTTCGTTCATGATATGTAATAGATCATCTAGCAAGATGACCAATTCAACTATATCTTCTAGCTGGTTTCAATGTTAACGATGATTAATCTTCAGAATTCTAGCAGCGAAGACTTTCATTCATGGGATTTAAAAGGGCTATTTTAGGCAATGAGGTTACCATAAGATAGAAGTCTTCTCATAAAAGAAATATGTTCTTAAGTCATCATTATCTTTGACGCCTATTTAGTTATGCTTCCAATCGATGAGATTGTAGTTCTCTACTTTAGATAGAGTATGTTGTTTTAATTAAGTGCATTAACTCTCTTAAGTTGCTTAAGTGTGGCATCATGGTCCTTATGAGAGGATCATTGTGTGCTTTGAACGATAAGTGCTTAGGGTAACCTGGTTGGACCATGTGCTGCTTGATGATGATGATTTGGTTACCGAATCTGTTGATTGGGAATTGCTTTATAACCGTGATGGTGAATTGTTCCTCGCTCGCCACAAAGGATCAAGCTCATGTTTCTCTTGTTGTTGGTTGCGTTTGTATGATCTCAATGTCGTCCTTGTTTAGTCATTTTGGACTTATTGTGTCAGGCGAGTAGTTGTTTCTATTTTTCATCTGATTGAAAGTCGTATGTTGTTTTCCGCTACATGATGTGCTAGTATGCTCGGTCGTTTTGTTCCTTGTTGCATGATTTGCATGCATTGTGTCCGTCGTTGTGTTGTGATGTTTGAATGTATGGTCATTATTAATTTCTCAAAACAAAATTGTACGGGTTGTGTCACTTGTCGTCGTAACAATGGGGGTTGTTACATATGGTATCGGAGCGGGTTCAACCTGGGACTTGGGATCACTACGACTTCTGTTGATTTGATAATTGATTATAATGTTGCTAATTAAGTTGACTTGTATTCGTGCAGGTAATCATGGTTAGAGGACGTCGCGAAGGCAGACAACGAGGTGCTAGGGGGGCAAGCGTGATGCCCCAGTAGCATCCATGCTTGAGGGGTCTAACCCCCAGGGAGACGACCAGGTGTCGGGCAGGAACAAATAGCTATGGGTGATGTGGTTGGGCTGATGAGGTCCTTTAAGCGAATGTATGAGGCACTGATCAATCGTTTGGATAGAGATGAGTCCAGGGTGTCGGCACCCCCTGAGGGTCCACCGCGCCCTCTGGTCGGTACTGGTAGTATTCATTGCGAACTCGAGAAGGTCAAATTTCTTGAGTTCTTTGGTGCCCTAGACGGCGCAGCCGCCGTGGCATGGTTGGAGAATATGGCGATGTGCTTTGCACTTCGCGACTATACCTCCAACATGAAGGTCCGCATGGCGGTGTTTCAATTGAAGGGGAGCACTCTTCTATGGTGGAAGACGCTCTTGCTGCAATTGAACATGGTCGTCGAAGACGTGTCATGGGAACTGTTCGAGGAACGGTTTCGGGAGAGGTATCTGTTAGAGGAATTCATTGAGCGTCAGCTCAACGAGTTCAACGCCTTGAGATAGGGCAAGCGTACGATGCCAGAGTACGAGGCCCGTTTTACGGAGTTTCTTTGGTATGTCCACAACTGAATATCGAGAAACTTAAGTTTAACAGGTTCATGTTTGGCCTTAATGTCAGCATTTGTGCAAAGGTTAGGATTCTGATGCCTCAAACCTTGCATGATGTTGTCCAGAAGGCCCTCATAACAAAGGAGGAGCTTATCAGCGGGGGTCAGAGCAAGACTTCAGCAAGACCAGTGGGGCAGGTGTCATCTAGTGCGCAGCAACATCATACACTAGCTAGACATTCACCAGGATATTGTGGCTTCCAGAGAGGATTTACTTTCACTACACCTCGGTGACCAGCGCCTCAACAACGGAATCCTTACCGAGGACCACAACAGCAACAGCAGCGTCGATCGCAGCAACAATAGTTTAGTCTAGTTCAACAGAACAGACCAGGGTTCCAGGCCGGTGGGCTGTCAACTTCTACTTCGGGTACCAGGAGTACTGGATTGAAGAAAGGGTGTTGGACATGTGGGGAACCACATTACCAGCGTGACTGCCCAGTGGAGAGGACCAGAGCATCTGGATCAGTCGGACCGACTACCGTGGGAGATTTGGCTAAAGCCCATCGGATTCATGCAATGGTGAATAACTGCTAGGCAGAGCACCAGTCAACGGTGCTCGAGACGTTAGGTACCGTCGCTGACCAAACCCTTAGTATTTTGATAGATCTAGGTACTACAGAGAGTTTTATCTCTGGTGCAGTGCTAAAAAGAATTAAGATAAAGGCAGTCGAACAGGACGAGTTTAGCTTTGTAGAAATGGCTTCGGGAGCCAAACAGAAGGTTGGAGGGAAGGTGACGAGCTGTAGCCTTAACTTGGGAGAGTTTGTCACCAGGGCCAACCTGTACGTCACGATCTTAGAATCTTATGACGTCATGATCGGTATGCACTGGTTGGAATCGCATGAGGCGATCCTCAACTGTAAGACGAAACGGTTGAGCTTGGTCGATGATGAGGGACAAAGACGCGTGATTGTAGGTCGAAACTAGGGAGTTTCCCTAAGGTTCATCTCTTCCTTGTAGCTACAGAAGAGCATGCGCAAGGGATGTAAGCTTTATGCGATCCTTGCGTTAAATGAAAAGGGCGTGGCGGAAGGACTAGAAAACCTTCCGGTGGTGCGAGAGTTTGTGGACGTCTTCCCTGAGGAGTTACCTGGGATGCCGCCTGAGAGGGAATTGGAATTTACCATAGACCTAAAATCGGGGATTGAACCGATAGCAAGAATGCCTTATCAGATGTCGACTCCCGAGTTACAGGAGTTGAAAATGCAACTGAAGGAGTTTGTGGACCTAGGACTTATACGTCCAAGAGTGTCACCGTGGGGTGCACCTGTTATTTTCATTCGGAAGAAGGATGGATCGTGGAGACTCTGCATTGACTATCATCAATTGAACAAGGCAAAGATCAAGAATCAGTATCCGTTGCCAAGGATTGAAGATCTGTTTGATCAGATGAAAGGCGCGAAGGTGTTTTCAAAAATCGACTTGAGATCAGGGGATCACCAGTTACAGATCAAGGAGGACGACATCCTTGAGACCGCCTTTAAGACGAGGTTTGGACATTACGAGTTTACTGTTTTATAGTTTGGACTGACGAGCGCCCCAGGGGTATTTATGAGTTTGATGAATGGGGTGTTCCGTTAATACTTGGGACAAGTTCATCCAATTATTCATTGACGATATTTTGATTTACTGCCGGGCAATGGAGTATGACGAGCACTTGCGCATGGTATTACAGTGTCTGCGAGAGGACAAATTGTATGGGAAATTGTCTAAATGCTCGTTTTATCAATCGAAGATTCACTACTTAGGGCATGTCATCTCCGACGAAGGTATCGCTGTGGATCCAGCAAAGGTCGAGGCTATTATGGAATGGCCTGCGCCGACGAATGTTCCCAAAGTGCGTAGCTTCATGGGTTTAGTGGGATACTATCGACGGTTCGTCGAGGGTTTTTTGAAGATAGCTAATTCAATCACGAAATTGCAGAAGAAGAACAAGAAGTTTGTTTGGACCGAGAAATGCGCGGAGGCGTTTCATAGGCTCAAGGAGCTGTTGATGACAACACCGATACTAAAGGTCCCTGGCATGGATGCAGACTTCTTGGTATGCACCGACACATCGAAGGAAGGCTTAGGCAGAGTCTTGATGCAAGACGATCGAGTGATCGCTTACATCTCGAGGAAGTTGAGAAGGCATGAGGAGAACTATGCAACGCACGATTTGGAGTTGTTAGCCATTGTTTATGCCTTGAGAGTTTGGAGACACTACCTTATTGGACGAAAATTCGAACTAAAAACGGACCACTGTGGACTACAACACATCTTTATGCAAAGCGACTTGAACGCGCGACAACGACATTGGTCGGAATTGCTTAGCGAGTACGATTTTGAGATTACTTACATAAAAGGAACAATGAACATAGTGGTTGATGCGTTGAGTCGGAGACCACGCATATTTTCGGTGATGCCTCTTCAGACGAATCTACGTGAAAAGATTCTAACCTTACAGCGCGACGATGACTGGTACAAAGAGGTCAAGGATTTTATCAGACAAACACAATGATGGTACCAAAATTTGAGGGATTCACTGTGGACAACGACAGATTACTGAGATTTAAAGGTCGAATTTATGTACCGCCCAACGATGAGTTGAGGAGTTTGATCCTAAACGAGACTCATAGAGCAATGTACATGGCTCATCCCGGAGTCACGAAGATGAGGGCAAACCTTAAACCCTTATTCTTTTGGAAAGGAATGAAGACAGACATAGTCAACTACGTGGCAAGATGTCTAGAATGTCAACAGGTGAAGGTTGAACATAGACATCCAACAGGATTGCTACAGCCACATGCTATTCCAGAATTGAAATGGGAGGTCATTTCGATGGATTTCATTGTTGGATTGCCACTGACAGCAAGGAGACACGACTCGATTTTTGTAGTAGTCGACACTCTGACGAAGAGTGCATATTTTATTCCGGTGTGTACGACGTATGAGGCACCTGACATAGCTAGAGTTTTCATCAGTGAAATTGTGAGGCTACACGGCGAGCCTAAAAGGATTATATACGATTGAGGATCGGTGTTTACTAGACGATTTTGGACTAGTTTCCAAGAGGCCTTGGGAACCCAACTTAACTTTAGTACCACGTATCACCCGGAGACAGGCGAGCAGACCAAAAGAACAAACCAAATCTTGGAGGATATGTTGCGTATGTACGTGATGGACCAACAGAAGCATTGGGAGGAGTTCTTGCCACTAGTAGAATTTGCATATAACAACAGTTATCAAAGCACCATTAAGATGGTGCCTTTCGAGTTTCTTTACGGGCAACCGTGTCGGACGCCCTTGACTTAGGATCGGGTTGAGGATAGGGTCCTGGTGGGACCAGAAGCGATCCAAGAAATGGAAGATCAAATGAAAAAAATAAGACAAAGGATCAAGGAAGCGCAGGATCGACAGAAGAGTTATGCCGATGTGCATCGTGTCGATCGTAGTTATGAAGTTGGCGATCGAGTCTTCTTGCAGCTGAAACCGCATAAGAGTTCGATCAAGTTTGGAAAGGGTGCTAAACTCTCTCCTAGGTTCGTGGGACCCTTCGAGATTGTGGAAAGGAAGGGGCTTGTGGCCTATCGACTAGCCTTGCCTAATTCTTTGAGGCGTATGCACAACGTTTTTCACGTATCTGTTTTGAGACATTATGTTAGTGATCCTACACATGTTATTGACATGAGCTCTTTGCAGGTATCGGACGAGGGTGCTCTCACGATGGAGCCAATCCGCATCCTGGACCATCTCATTTGACAGCTACGACGTCGAACAGTAGATCAGGTCAAGGTCCAATGGGACAACTATAGTCCACACTCGGCGACCTGGGAGGACGCATATGATATGCATCAGCAGTTCCCATTTTTATTTGATAGTTAGACATATGATACTGTGATACACTTTATTTCGGCACTTACATACTATGAAACTTCGGGACGAAGTTTAAAACAAGAGGGGGTGTGTGTAACATCCCGCTCTTGCGCACACTGAGCGAGCTTATTCTTTGAGGACACTTGCGTGCAAGTGATCCGAGTCATTATACTATTGGTTGTTTTGATTATGATTATGAGATTTGTGGATTTGATGATATGTTAATTTGTGGTATTTACATAGACAGGTGCTATTGATTGGGTTCTCTTGAGTGTGCGAGACTCTGGACGTTGAGGATGTCGAGGCATCGATGAAACCCCTTGGAATCCGGATCGAGTCAGGGACTGGACTGTTAGGGTTTGAATGTTGTTGATGTGACATATGTACATATGATTAGATGTTATGATGATTGATTATTATTGTTGACATGATTCGTTGATGGATGTAGACTGACGATAGCTTGTTGACCAGACTCACATTTGGAGTAAAGGGGTCACGCACAACAACCAAGGACATCGAGGGAGAGGTGTGGCAGTAGCCTTGCCACAACCTACTAGCACTCCCGCCGTGGCTCGAATTGTAGGTTAATGATTACCTAGTTCGAGAAGACCCATGATGTCGTGAAGGCAGACTGTGATAGTCGCTCACGATGATTCTAAGGGGTGCGCAATAAGGCAGGGTCCTTATTCCTTAGAGGCCGTTAGTCTCCCACAAAATCACCTGATGGAGTATTGACTCCAGGGGTTTGACGTTTACCAAATTCAGTCAAAAGGCGAGTGGCACCCTTGGAGCACGTAGTGCGTCTTGAAAGGCACGTGGCGCAAATAAAATGGAAAGAGGCGAGTGGCACCCTTAGAGCACGTAGTGCGTCTTGAAGGGCACGTCACGCAAAGAAAACAGAAAAAGGTGAGTGGCACCCTTGGAGCACGTAGTGTGTCCTGAAGGGCACATCACGATTTTAACTGGTAAGTTAATAAAACTAGTGCCTAGAAAACTATGCCTCCTTAGGACCTGGTCGGCCTTAAAATGAATAAAGTGATGAGTAAGTTTAATAACAAATTTTCCCTTAAGAACTGTCACCAAGCCTAGTGAATTTAAAACCTAGCTCTAAGCAGAACCTCTGAACAAAAATAATTAGACATATAACAAGAAGGGGGTAAAGAAATTCAAACTTTAATTATTAAAGTAAAAATTATAATGGAGGGTTAAATTTATTAAAAAGGGTAAATGGTTGTTTTTATCTACACTTGCTAAATTGATTTTTAGTTAAAAAGGAAAAAGGGTAAATGGTTGTTTTTATCTACACTTGCTAAATTGAATTTTAGTTAAAAAGGAAAAAGGGGGGCTCAGGGGGAAGCTGAGTACCCCTAGCGTTGGCTGGGAGGTACCGATGAGGTCTCATCGGTCGGCAAGCAGGATCTCGACGGAGCGAACGCGCGGGAGGACATCTTAGCCTCGCCGTTGTCGGTAAAGGTACGCTTGTTAAAGTTGTTACTTGTAGTAAAATTTAATTTACACTTGTTCATTTTACTGTATTCGGATGACGATTTCATTGCCATGAGATTTCCTTGAGAATTTTGTTATCAATGTAATTCCCTTGTCGCTTGACTCATCCAGTAAGAAACCTTGCTATCCATAGTATCTTTTATTTCTGAGTTATTGTCTAATTGCGCGTGGCCAGAATGAGCCCCAGACTCAAAACCTTGCCTGCGCTTTTGTATCTCTTGCTTGCGTTTTTATTTTTTTCTCCACGGAAAATGTCTGGATGCAAATTTGTGTTTTTATCTTCTGTTCCTTGATCCTTTAAGTTATTAGTTTGTGCCTGAGCAGTTGGCCAAGAGTCGAATCGACTGTCTTTCACCCCGGTTTTAAAGATTTAGATTCAAATGCCCTGCTTTTCTGTGCATGGATAATAAGTGAAGGATCATTTCTCTGCCCAGCAAGGAATTCTCTCCTGGGCGTTTATTCCCGCTCTTTACCCAGCAAACCATTCCTTTTTCTCTGTGCCTTGGTTTTTTTTAACCTTGCGTCTTGGATTCTTTGTATCTCTGTGCCAGAACTTGTTTTCTTACAATCCCCTAAACTGCGTTTTAATTGTTGAGCAGAACTGGTTTTCTTTTAATCTTTTAATTGCGTTGAGGGTAGTGGCAGTTCTTGTGCTATTTTCTAGAATTTTGATAAATGGCAGTGACTGTTTCTTGTGTTTTTTTTTTATGAACTTTAATTAGAATTTTACACATCACCCAATCCTCAGATTCTGAGTGAATGGCATTGAAAAATGTATGTCAAATCTTATCGGTGAATTCCAGTTACTGTCAATAGGCGAATTCCAGTTACTGTTAGTGGGCGAAATTTAGCTTTTATCTAAATCGAAATACCCGAAGTAGTTGGCAAGTGGCGATTCCTTGTTTTATAATGAATTTAACTTTCTGTCTGATGGCAAACTTTAATATTGTCTATGTTAATGTTTAAGCCATTATTATAGATGTTTGCATTTCATTAGATAACAATAGCATAATCCAAGATCATTGAGAAATACACAATCACAAGAGACACAACATTTATCCTGGGAAACCCTCTAGGGGAAGAAAATCCAGCAAAACTTCCTTAATATAGATAGCCAATACAATGCCAAGCGATCTCTATGCTAAAACAGAAAGTCCTCTCCAAGATATGCACCACTCTCTCTCTCCTTTGCCGGTAACAGATCAGAACTTGTCTCTCAAACTGAGCAAATGAGTTATATCCAAATGAGGTGCTAGCCTCCTTTATTTATACAAGTCTAGCATGTGTGAAGTGTCTCTTCACTGGCAGGGCCGACTTCTCCAACTGGGTGGGTAAACCCACCTTTATTATATTTCTGGGTCTTCTTATTAACTACTGGGGCCGACTTCTTATTCTGCCTATTATAATTGTTTGTTGACCAATCCGCAAAAGGGGATTTGGTCCTATTACAATAACCGACATGATCAGTCCACAATGGGGATTGATTCTATGAATAATATATCAATAATAATAAGAATACTCTTTGCAGTTACAATATTTCAACACTCCCCCTTAACAAGAAGGGTATTCTTCAGCAACATCATGCGAGAGAGAGAGGACAACATCGTCAACAGCATCAAATGGGAGGACAACATCGTCAATATCATCTTGGCTGGCGTATCTATAAATCATCGGAAGTTTTCTTCATCAGCAACAACATCATTCTCAAAGGAATGTCATCATCATCTGCATCAATATGTATTAGTATAAAAACGGATACATCATCATCATCACAGCACAAGGCTGACTCATCACAATACAAGACTGGCTTTACGTCACAACTGTCAAGTCGGAAGCTCAATACTTGTCTCATCTCATCGTCTTGCTTTATGTCACAGCACTCAAGCTGGAAGAAAGATACTCGTCCTGCTTTACATCACAACCATCAGGTTGGGAGCAGGATACTAGACTGGCTTTACGTCACAACTATCTAGCTAGAAGCTCAGTACTAGTCTCATCATCTTGCTTTACGTCTAACAGCTTGTTCAGAAGCAAGGATCATCTCTTCTTGCTTTACGTCTGACAACTCGGTCAGAAGCAAGGAACATCTCTTCTTGCTTTACGTCTGACAACTCGGTCAGAAGCAAGGAACATCTCTTCTTTCTTTACGTCTGACAACTCGGTCAGAAGCAAGGAACATCTTGCTTTACGTCTGACAACTAGGTCAGA
>JASDQU010880417.1:45449-66103 GCA_032191745.1 Picea mariana
GCAAAACCAGAGAGGGAAGTCGTAACTTCCCTTGATGAGGAACTTCTAGAAGACCATGATATAGTAGAAGTACAAGAACCTCCTCAGATGACAATCCTCCATAAAAGAAAGCCAGCATGGGCTAGAGAGCTTATTCAAGATGGAGAAAAGTACGGTGTTCCCCAAGGAACCACGAGACTAGTGAAAAGACCAAAGCCACTCTCCAGTTATACGGCTTTGATGTGTGACCTCCTAGAAGAGGAGCCTACCTGTTTTGAAGAAGCCATTCAAAGGAAAGAATGGGTAGATGCCATGACAGAGGAATACCAATCCATAATGAAGAACAAAGTATGGGAAATAGTTCCCAGACCGAAGAATAAAGATGTGGTATCCTCCAGATGGCTCTTCAAAATAAAACATGTTGTTGATGGAAGTATTGAGAAGTATAAAGCAAGATTTGTTGCTCGTGGCTTTTCCCAAAAGGAAGGCATTGACTATGAAGAGGCATTCTCTCCTGTAGCCAGATACACTTCGATCAGGACCATCATAGCTCTTGCAGCTAAGATGAAGTGGACGCTACACCAGATGGACGTGAAGACAGCTTTCCTAAACGGTGTCATCGAAGAGGAAGTGTATATAGAGCAACCTCAAGGATTTGAGGTTGAAGACAGGAAGTCTCATGTCTGCAGATTGAAGAAAGCCTTATACGGATTGAAGCAAGCTCCTAGAGCTTGGTATGGCCGTATAGATAGTTTCTTGACGAGCTTAGGCTTTACCAAGAGTAAAGCATACTCAAATCTCTACTTCAAAATTATGAATAATGAGCCAGTAATCTTACTGCTATATGTGGATGACTTATTCTTAACTGGAGAAGAAAAGCTCATCACTGAATGTAAAAAGAGACTTGCCTCGGGATTTGAAATGAAAGACCTTGGCCTAATGCATTATTTCTTAGGTCTTGAGGTATGGCAGAGTCCTAAGAGGATCTTCCTTAACCAAGGGAAGTACACAGTCGAAATCTTAAAGAGATTCGATATGTTGGAATGCAAGCCCATGAATACACCCATGGAAACGAAGTTGAAGCTGCTGGTCGATACGTCGTCAGAATTGATTGATGCCACACTGTATAGATAGATTATTGGATCGTTGATGTACCTGACGAACACCAGACCAGACATTTGTTTTGTCATGAACACCTTGAGTCAGTTTCTGGTAGAACCCAGACGTGTTCACCTAGTGACTGCAAAACATGTGATGAGGTACCTCAAAGGTACAATAGATTATGGTCTCAGCTATGATGGAGAACATGATTTCACATTGAGTGGATATACTGATGCAGATTGGGCAGGAAGTGTTTCTGACAGGAAAAGCACTTCAGGATGTTGTTTCAGTTTGGGATCAGCTATGATCTTGTGGCAGAGTAGAATGCAATCTAGTATTGCTCTCAGCACAGCGGAAGCAGAATACATTGTTGCATGTTCTGCTAGCTGCGAAGCTATATGGCTTCGAAAGTTGCTGACCGGCCTATTTGATTTGGAGATGAGAGCAACGGTGATTCTATGTGACAACCAGAGCTGCATAAAGATGACAGAGAATCTTGTATTCCACGACATGTCGAAGCACATAGAGATCCGTTATCATTACATCCGCGACATGGTATAGAGAGGAGCCTTGAAGCTCCAGTACATTAGCACGGATGAACAGGTTGCTGACGTGTTGACCAAGCCTCTATCTCGTGTGAAGTTTGAGTACTTCCGAGATAAGCTTGGCATAGTCCGAAAGGACCTTCCTCCAAAGGGGGAGCAAGATGTGATGATGTTCTTTGCTTCTGACCTAGTTGTCAGATGTAAAGCAAGATGAGATGTGTTCCTTGCTTCTGACCTAGTTGTCAGACGTAAAGCAAGATGTTCCTTGCTTCTGACCGAGTTGTCAGACGTAAAGCAAGATGAGATGTGTTCCTTGCTTCTGACCTAGTTGTCAGACGTAAAGCAAGATGTTCCTTGCTTCTGATTGAGTTGTCAGACGTAAAGCAAGATGAGATGTGTTCCTTTCTTTTGACCTAGTTGTCAGACGTAAAGCAAGATGTTCCTTGCTTCTAACCGAGTTCTCAGACGTAAAGCAAGATGAGATGTGTTCCTTGCTTCTGACCTAGTTGTTAGACATAAAGCAAGATGTTCCTTGCTTCTGACCGAGTTGTCAGACGTAAAGCAAGATGAGATGTGTTCCTTGCTTCTGACCTAGTTGTCAGACGTAAAGCAAGATGTTCCTTGCTTCTGACCGAGTTGTCAGACGTAAAGAAAGAAGAGATGTTCCTTGCTTCTGACCGAGTTGTCAGACGTAAAGCAAGAAGAGATGTTCCTTGCTTCTGACCGAGTTGTCAGACGTAAAGCAAGAAGAGATGATCCTTGCTTCTGAACAAGCTGTTAGACGTAAAGCAAGATGATGAGACTAGTACTGAGCTTCTAGCTAGATAGTTGTGACGTAAAGCCAGTCTAGTATCCTGCTCCCAACCTGATGGTTGTGATGTAAAGCAGGACGAGTATCTTTCTTCCAGCTTGAGTGCTGTGACATAAAGCAAGACGATGAGATGAGACAAGTATTGAGCTTCCGACTTGACAGTTGTGACGTAAAGCCAGTCTTGTATTGTGATGAGTCAGCCTTGTGCTGTGATGATGATGATGTATCCGTTTTTATACTAATACATATTGATGCAGATGATGATGACATTCCTTTGAGAATGATGTTGTTGCTGATGAAGAAAACTTCCGATGATTTATAGATACGCCAGCCAAGATGATATTGACGATGTTGTCCTCCCATTTGATGCTGTTGACGATGTTGTCCTCTCTCTCTCGCATGATGTTGCTGAAGAATACCCTTCTTGTTAAGGGGGAGTGTTGAAATATTGTAACTGCAAAGAGTATTCTTATTATTATTGATATATTATTCATAGAATCAATCCCCATTGTGGACTGATCATGTCGGTTATTGTAATAGGACCAAATCCCCTTTTGCGGATTGGTCAACAAACAATTATAATAGGCAGAATAAGAAGTCGGCCCCAGTAGTTAATAAGAAGACCCAGAAATATAATAAAGGTGGGTTTACCCACCCAGTTGGAGAAGTCGGCCCTGCCAGTGAAGAGACACTTCACACATGCTAGACTTGTATAAATAAAGGAGGCTAGCACCTCATTTGGATATAACTCATTTGCTCAGTTTGAGAGACAAGTTCTGATCTGTTACCGGCAAAGGAGAGAGAGAGTGGTGCATATCTTGGAGAGGACTTTCTGTTTTAGCATAGAGATCGCTTGGCATTGTATTGGCTATCTATATTAAGGAAGTTTTGCTGGATTTTCTTCCCCTAGAGGGTTTCCCAGGATAAATGTTGTGTCTCTTGTGATTGTGTATTTCTCAATGATCTTGGATTATGCTATTGTTATCTAATGAAATGCAAACATCTATAATAATGGCTTAAACATTAACATAGACAATATTAAAGTTTGCCATCAGACAGAAAGTTAAATTCATTATAAAACAAGGAATCGCCACTTGCCAACTACTTCGGGTATTTCGATTTAGATAAAAGCTAAATTTCGCCCACTAACAGTAACTGGAATTCGCCTATTGACAGTAACTGGAATTCACCGATAAGATTTGACATACATTTTTCAATGCCATTCACTCAGAATCTGAGGATTGGGTGATGTGTAAAATTCTAATTAAAGTTCATAAAAAAAAAACACAAGAAACAGTCACTGCCATTTATCAAAATTCTAGAAAATAGCACAAGAACTGCCACTACCCTCAACGCAATTAAAAGATTAAAAGAAAACCAGTTCTGCTCAACAATTAAAACGCAGTTTAGGGGATTGTAAGAAAACAAGTTCTGGCACAGAGATACAAAGAATCCAAGACGCAAGGTTAAAAAAAACCAAGGCACAGAGAAAAAGGAATGGTTTGCTGGGTAAAGAGCGGGAATAAACGCCCAGGAGAGAATTCCTTGCTGGGCAGAGAAATGATCCTTCACTTATTATCCATGCACAGAAAAGCAGGGCATTTGAATCTAAATCTTTAAAACCGGGGTGAAAGACAGTCGATTCGACTCTTGGCCAACTGCTCAGGCACAAACTAATAACTTAAAGGATCAAGGAACAGAAGATAAAAACACAAATTTGCATCCAGACATTTTCCGTGGAGAAAAAAATAAAAACGCAAGCAAGAGATACAAAAGCGCAGGCAAGGTTTTGAGTCTGGGGCTCATTCTGGCCACGCGCAATTAGACAATAACTCAGAAATAAAAGATACTATGGATAGCAAGGTTTCTTACTGGATGAGTCAAGCGACAAGGGAATTACATTGATAACAAAATTCTCAAGGAAATCTCATGGCAATGAAATCGTCATCCGAATACAGTAAAATGAACAAGTGTAAATTAAATTTTACTACAAGTAACAACTTTAACAAGCGTACCTTTACCGACAACGGCGAGGCTAAGATGTCCTCCCGCGCGTTCGCTCCGTCGAGATCCTGCTTGCCGACCGATGAGACCTCATCGGTACCTCCCAGCCAACGCTAGGGGTACTCAGCTTCCCCCTGAGCCCCCCTTTTTCCTTTTTAACTAAAATTCAATTTAGCAAGTGTAGATAAAAACAACCATTTACCCTTTTTCCTTTTTAACTAAAAATCAATTTAGCAAGTGTAGATAAAAACAACCATTTACCCTTTTTAATAAATTTAACCCTCCATTATAATTTTTACTTTAATAATTAAAGTTTGAATTTCTTTACCCCCTTCTTGTTATATGTCTAATTATTTTTGTTCAGAGGTTCTGCTTAGAGCTAGGTTTTAAATTCACTAGGCTTGGTGACAGTTCTTAAGGGAAAATTTGTTATTAAACTTACTCATCACTTTATTCATTTTAAGGCCGACCAGGTCCTAAGGAGGCATAGTTTTCTAGGCACTAGTTTTATTAACTTACCAGTTAAAATCGTGATGTGCCCTTCAGGACACACTACGTGCTCCAAGGGTGCCACTCACCTTTTTCTGTTTTCTTTGCGTGACGTGCCCTTCAAGACGCACTACGTGCTCTAAGGGTGCCACTCGCCTCTTTCCATTTTATTTGCGCCACGTGCCTTTCAAGACGCACTACGTGCTCCAAGGGTGCCACTCGCCTTTTGACTGAATTTGGTAAACGTCAAACCCCTGGAGTCAATACTCCATCAGGTGATTTTGTGGGAGACTAACGGCCTCTAAGGAATAAGGACCCTGCCTTATTGCGCACCCCTTAGAATCATCGTGAGCGACTATCACAGTCTGCCTTCACGACATCATGGGTCTTCTCGAACTAGGTAATCATTAACCTACAATTCGAGCCACGGCGGGAGTGCTAGTAGGTTGTGGCAAGGCTACTGCCACACCTCTCCCTCGATGTCCTTGGTTGTTGTGCGTGACCCCTTTACTCCAAATGTGAGTCTGGTCAACAAGCTATCGTCAGTCTACATCCATCAACGAATCATGTCAACAATAATAATCAATCATCATAACATCTAATCATATGTACATATGTCACATCAACAACATTCAAACCCTAACAGTCCAGTCCCTGACTCGATCCGGATTCCAAGGGGTTTCATCGATGCCTCGACATCCTCAACGTCCAGAGTCTCGCACACTCAAGAGAACCCAATCAATAGCACCTGTCTATGTAAATACCACAAATTAACATATCATCAAATCCACAAATCTCATAATCATAATCAAAACAACCAATAGTATAATGACTCGGATCACTTGCACGCAAGTGTCCTCAAAGAATAAGCTCGCTCAGTGTGCGCAAGAGCGGGATGTTACACACACCCCCTCTTGTTTTAAACTTCGTCCCGAAGTTTCATAGTATGTAAGTGCCGAAATAAAGTGTATCACAGTATCATATGTCTAACTATCAAATAAAAATGGGAACTGCTGATGCATATCATATGCGTCCTCCCAGGTCGCCGAGTGTGGACTATAGTTGTCCCATTGGACCTTGACCTGATCTACTGTTCGACGTCGTAGCTGTCAAATGAGATGGTCCAGGATGCGGATTGGCTCCATCGTGAGAGCACCCTCGTCCGATACCTGCAAAGAGCTCATGTCAATAACATGTGTAGGATCACTAACATAATGTCTCAAAACAGATACGTGAAAAACGTTGTGCATACGCCTCAAAGAATTAGGCAAGGCTAGTCGATAGGCCACAAGCCCCTTCCTTTCCACAATCTCGAAGGGTCCCACGAACCTAGGAGAGAGTTTAGCACCCTTTCCAAACTTGATCGAACTCTTATGCGGTTTCAGCTGCAAGAAGACTCGATCGCCAACTTCATAACTACGATCGACACGATGCACATCGGCATAACTCTTCTGTCGATCCTGCGCTTCCTTGATCCTTTGTCTTATTTTTTTCATTTGATCTTCCATTTCTTGGATCGCTTCTGGTCCCACCAGGACCCTATCCTCAACCCGATCCTAAGTCAAGGGCGTCCGACACGGTTGCCCGTAAAGAAACTCGAAAGGCACCATCTTAATGGTGCTTTGATAACTGTTGTTATATGCAAATTCTACTAGTGGCAAGAACTCCTCCCAATGCTTCTGTTGGTCCATCACGTACATACGCAACATATCCTCCAAGATTTGGTTTGTTCTTTTGGTCTGCTCGCCTGTCTCCGGGTGATACGTGGTACTAAAGTTAAGTTGGGTTCCCAAGGCCTCTTGGAAACTAGTCCAAAATCGTCTAGTAAACACCGATCCTCAATCGTATATAATCCTTTTAGGCTCGCCGTGTAGCCTCACAATTTCACTGATGAAAACTCTAGCTATGTCAGGTGCCTCATACGTCGTACACACCGGAATAAAATATGCACTCTTCGTCAGAGTGTCGACTACTACAAAAATCGAGTCGTGTCTCCTTGCTGTCAGTGGCAATCCAACAATGAAATCCATCGAAATGACCTCCCATTTCAATTCTGGAATAGCATGTGGCTGTAGCAATCCTGTTGGATGTCTATGTTCAACCTTCACCTGTTGACATTCTAGACATCTTGCCACGTAGTTGACTATGTCTGTCTTCATTCCTTTCCAAAAGAATAAGGGTTTAAGGTTTGCCCTCATCTTCGTGACTCCGGGATGAGCCATGTACATTGCTCTATGAGTCTCGTTTAGGATCAAACTCCTCAACTCATCGTTGGGCGGTACATAAATTCGACCTTTAAATCTCAGTAATCTGTCGTTGTCCACAGTGAATCCCTCAAATTTTGGTACCATCATTGTGTTTGTCTGATAAAATCCTTGACCTCTTTGTACCAGTCATCGTCGCGCTGTAAGGTTAGAATCTTTTCACGTAGATTCGTCTGAAGAGGCATCACCGAAAATATGCGTGGTCTCCGACTCAACGCATCAACCACTATGTTCATTGTTCCTTTTATGTAAGTAATCTCAAAATCGTACTCGCTAAGCAATTCCGACCAATGTCGTTGTCGCGCGTTCAAGTCGCTTTGCATAAAGATGTGTTGTAGTCCACAGTGGTCCGTTTTTAGTTCGAATTTTCGTCCAATAAGGTAGTGTCTCCAAACTCTCAAGGCATAAACAATGGCTAACAACTCCAAATCGTGCGTTGCATAGTTCTCCTCATGCCTTCTCAACTTCCTCGAGATGTAAGCGATCACTCGATCGTCTTGCATCAAGACTCTGCCTAAGCCTTCCTTCGATGTGTCGGTGCATACCAAGAAGTCTGCATCCATGCCAGGGACCTTTAGTATCGGTGTTGTCATCAACAGCTCCTTGAGCCTATGAAACGCCTCCGCGCATTTCTCGGTCCAAACAAACTTCTTGTTCTTCTTCTGCAATTTCGTGATTGAATTAGCTATCTTCAAAAAACCCTCGACGAACCGTCGATAGTATCCCACTAAACCCATGAAGCTACGCACTTTGGGAACATTCGTCGGCGCAGGCCATTCCATAATAGCCTCGACCTTTGCTGGATCCACAGCGATACCTTCGTCGGAGATGACATGCCCTAAGTAGTGAATCTTCGATTGATAAAACGAGCATTTAGACAATTTCCCATACAATTTGTCCTCTCGCAGACACTGTAATACCATGCGCAAGTGCTCGTCATACTCCATTGCCCGGCAGTAAATCAAAATATCGTCAATGAATAATTGGATGAACTTGTCCCAAGTATTAACGGAACACCCCATTCATCAAACTCATAAATACCCCTGGGGCGCTCGTCAGTCCAAACTATAAAACAGTAAACTCGTAATGTCCAAACCTCGTCTTAAAGGCGGTCTCAAGGATGTCGTCCTCCTTGATCTGTAACTGGTGATCCCCTGATCTCAAGTCGATTTTTGAAAACACCTTCGCGCCTTTCATCTGATCAAACAGATCTTCAATCCTTGGCAACGGATACTGATTCTTGATCTTTGCCTTGTTCAATTGATGATAGTCAATGCAGAGTCTCCACGATCCATCCTTCTTCCGAATGAAAATAACAGGTGCACCCCACGGTGACACTCTTGGACGTATAAGTCCTAGGTCCACAAACTCCTTCAGTTGCATTTTCAACTCCTGTAACTCGGGAGTCGACATCTGATAAGGCATTCTTGCTATCGGTTCAATCCCCGATTTTAGGTCTATGGTAAATTCCAATTCCCTCTCAGGCGGCATCCCAGGTAACTCCTCAGGGAAGACGTCCACAAACTCTCGCACCACCGGAAGGTTTTCTAGTCCTTCCGCCACGCCCTTTTCATTTAACGCAAGGATCGCATAAAGCTTACATCCCTTGCGCATGCTCTTCTGTAGCTACAAGGAAGAGATGAACCTTAGGGAAACTCCCTAGTTTCGACCTACAATCACGCGTCTTTGTCCCTCATCATCGACCAAGCTCAACCGTTTCGTCTTACAGTTGAGGATCGCCTCATGCGATTCCAACCAGTGCATACCGATCATGACGTCATAAGATTCTAAGATCGTGACGTACAGGTTGGCCCTGGTGACAAACTCTCCCAAGTTAAGGCTACAGCTCGTCACCTTCCCTCCAACCTTCTGTTTGGCTCCCGAAGCCATTTCTACAAAGCTAAACTCGTCCTGTTCGACTGCCTTTATCTTAATTCTTTTTAGCACTGCACCAGAGATAAAACTCTCTGTAGTACCTAGATCTATCAAAATACTAAGGGTTTGGTCAGCGACGGTACCTAACGTCTCGAGCACCGTTGACTGGTGCTCTGCCTAGCAGTTATTCACCATTGCATGAATCCGATGGGCTTTAGCCAAATCTCCCACGGTAGTCGGTCCGACTGATCCAGATGCTCTGGTCCTCTCCACTGGGCAGTCACGCTGGTAATGTGGTTCCCCACATGTCCAACACCCTTTCTTCAATCCAGTACTCCTGGTACCCGAAGTAGAAGTTGACAGCCCACCGGCCTGGAACCCTGGTCTGTTCTGTTGAACTAGACTAAACTATTGTTGCTGCGATCGACGCTGCTGTTGCTGTTGTGGTCCTCGGTAAGGATTCCGTTGTTGAGGCGCTGGTCACCGAGGTGTAGTGAAAGTAAATCCTCTCTGGAAGCCACAATATCCTGGTGAATGTCTAGCTAGTGTATGATGTTGCTGCGCACTAGATGACACCTGCCCCACTGGTCTTGCTGAAGTCTTGCTCTGACCCCCGCTGATAAGCTCCTCCTTTGTTATGAGGGCCTTCTGGACAACATCATGCAAGGTTTGAGGCATCAGAATCCTAACCTTTGCACAAATGCTGACATTAAGGCCAAACATGAACCTGTTAAACTTAAGTTTCTCGATATTCAGTTGTGGACATACCAAAGAAACTCCGTAAAACGGGCCTCGTACTCTGGCATCGTACGCTTGCCCTATCTCAAGGCGTTGAACTCGTTGAGCTGACGCTCAATGAATTCCTCTAACAGATACCTCTCCCGAAACCGTTCCTCGAACAGTTCCCATGACACGTCTTCGACGACCATGTTCAATTGCAGCAAGAGCGTCTTCCACCATAGAAGAGTGCTCCCCTTCAATTGAAACACCGCCATGCGGACCTTCATGTTGGAGGTATAGTCGCGAAGTGCAAAGCACATCGCCATATTCTCCAACCATGCCACGGCGGCTGCGCCGTCTAGGGCACCAAAGAACTCAAGAAATTTGACCTTCTCGAGTTCGCAATGAATACTACCAGTACCGACCAGAGGGCGCGGTGGACCCTCAGGGGGTGCCGACACCCTGGACTCATCTCTATCCAAACGATTGATCAGTGCCTCATACATTCGCTTAAAGGACCTCATCAGCCCAACCACATCACCCATAGCTATTTGTTCCTGCCCGACACCTGGTCGTCTCCCTGGGGGTTAGACCCCTCAAGCATGGATGCTACTGGGGCATCACGCTTGCCCCCCTAGCACCTCGTTGTCTGCCTTCGCGACGTCCTCTAACCATGATTACCTGCACGAATACAAGTCAACTTAATTAGCAACATTATAATCAATTATCAAATCAACAGAAGTCGTAGTGATCCCAAGTCCCAGGTTGAACCCGCTCCGATACCATATGTAACAACCCCCATTGTTACGACGACAAGTGACACAACCCGTACAATTTTGTTTTGAGAAATTAATAATGACCATACATTCAAACATCACAACACAACGACGGACACAATGCATGCAAATCATGCAACAAGGAACAAAACGACCGAGCATACTAGCACATCATGTAGCGGAAAACAACATACGACTTTCAATCAGATGAAAAATAGAAACAACTACTCGCCTGACACAATAAGTCCAAAATGACTAAACAAGGACGACATTGAGATCATACAAACGCAACCAACAACAAGAGAAACATGAGCTTGATCCTTTGTGGCGAGCGAGGAACAATTCACCATCACGGTTATAAAGCAATTCCCAATCAACAGATTCGGTAACCAAATCATCATCATCAAGCAGCACATGGTCCAACCAGGTTACCCTAAGCACTTATCGTTCAAAGCACACAATGATCCTCTCATAAGGACCATGATGCCACACTTAAGCAACTTAAGAGAGTTAATGCACTTAATTAAAACAACATACTCTATCTAAAGTAGAGAACTACAATCTCATCGATTGGAAGCATAACTAAATAGGCGTCAAAGATAATGATGACTTAAGAACATATTTCTTTTATGAGAAGACTTCTATCTTATGGTAACCTCATTGCCTAAAATAGCCCTTTTAAATCCCATGAATGAAAGTCTTCGCTGCTAGAATTCTGAAGATTAATCATCGTTAACATTGAAACCAGCTAGAAGATATAGTTGAATTGGTCATCTTGCTAGATGATCTATTACATATCATGAACGAAATTAAACTATCTGAATTGAATACAAGGGCTGGCAAAAGGAATGACCAGTTACGCAAATGTGTCAGAGGCAATACAATCCTTGAACCATCTTAGCATAATAACTCATGATATTATTCATAACTTAACCATTAAGAATTAGAAGCTTAGATCAAGGGCCATTTCATTCAGTACTTGCGAGTTACTTTTCCCTTTCTACAGCAGCCAATTAAATTTTATATAAAAACAATTTTTAACTTTAATTGAGGTGAGAGAAAAGTATGAGACGTCTTCCCTGGAAGAGCTTCTAACCCATAATATATCAAAAGCCTAAATCTAGTTAATCGTTGTACAGTGTACGCTATAATGAAATCGACTTGTCCAGAAATGCTGAGTTAAACTAGCCAATCCAAAGCACTAGACAATAAACTTCTTTAGCAGAAGGAGCTCTATTCTTAAAGATATTGTAAAAGCAGGAAGACTAATTGGACCACGTCAAACTCCAACTTCAAAAGAGCAGAACTTCTAACAAGTCAAGTAAAGTGCAAACCAAGTCAACTCAGCATGGATATTTAGTTCATTTAATTCTGCATTAAATTGTAAAACCTTCTAGACATTCTATAAAACCAAAATGCAAGGATTTTGTAAGCAGCATGGCAATTATTGTCAAGCTACTTGTTGATGGCAAATTTAGAAAACATGTTTAACTCCAGTAAAATAAATAAACTCCTTGTATATTAAAAAAACTGCAAGACTTTTGATACTGGTAAGAGGATATTTACGCAGGTAAAAAGAATCCTTACAATTTCCACTCTTGAGAAAAGGGTGAATTTTAAATTTTTCAAGGTTCATAAAAGTCGCTCATTATGGTGTTGAAGGTAAACAATCTGGATGCAAAAAAGAACCAAGAGAAAACCAAAGGCATTTGAATGAAATAAAGTGCAACAGAGTCACACTGTAATGGATGTTCTTGTAAAATATCACGTCGCAGAGGGAACTTCATTTAGGGTCATCGTGGCTAACCTGTTATTTGAAACAGTCAAATATTTTATTCTAAAAGCGATAGTACAAACATACAGTAAATTGTACGATTGGTTGCATTTTTCATATGAAAAATTATGGATCTATTCAACTTGTGTGACTAAACCAGGATAAGTAATGTTCAACAGTCCGGTTAGAACATTGTTCGCTCCCCTTAGATAATTAAGAAATGCATCAATATTATCACTACACATTTTAAATATAGACACCAATTATGATTTCCATTACTCAGAAAACGCGGATTAGACAATATTAAAGTTTGCCATCAAACAGAAAGTTAAAATCATTATAAAACAAGGAACCGCCACTTGCCAACTGCTTCAGGTATTTCGATTTAGATAAAAGCTAAATTTCTCCCACTGACAGTAACTGGAATTTGCCTACTGACAGTAACTGGAATTCGCCGATATTTGACATAAATTTTTTAATGCCATTCGCTCAGAATCTGAGGATTGGATGATGTGTAAAATTCTAATTAAAGTTCATAAAAAAAAAACCCAAGAAACAGTCACTGCCATTTATCAGTATTTCAGAAAATAGCACAAGAACTGCCACTACCCTCAACGCAATTAAAAGATTAAAAGAAAACCAGTTCAAATGCAGTTTAAGGGATTGTAAGAAAACAAGTTCTAGCGCAGAGATACAAAGAATCCAAGACGCAAGGTTAAAAAAAACCAAGGCGCAGAGAAAAAGGAATGGTTTGTTGGGTAAAGAGCGGGATTAAACACCCAGGAGAGAATTCCTTGTTGGGCAGAGAAATGATCCTTAACTTATTATCCATGCATAGGAAAGTAGGGCATTTGGATCTAAATCTTTAACACCGGGGTGAAAGACAGTTGATTCGGCTCCTGGCCGACTGCTCAGGGACAGACTAATAACTTAAAGGATCAAGGAACAGAAGATAAAAACACAAATCTGCATCCATACCTTTTTCATGGAGAACAAAAATAAAAACACAATCAAGGAATAAAGAAAACGCAGGCAGGAAATACAAAAGCGCAGGCAAGATTTTGAGTCTGGGGCTCATTCTGGCCATGTGCAATTAAACAGTAACTCAGAAATAAAAGATATTGTGGATAGCAAGGTTTCTTACAGGATGAGTCAAGCAACAAGGGAATTACATTGATAACAAAATTCTCAAGGAAAGCTCATGGCAATGAAATTGTCATCCGAATACAATAAAATGAACAAGTGTAAATTAAATTTTACTATAAGTAACAACTTTAACAGGCATACCTTTACCGACGACGACGAGGCTAAGATGTCCTCCCGCGCGTTCGCTCCGTCCAGATCCCCTTGTCGACCGATGAGACCTCACCGGTACCTCCAGCCAACGCTAGGGGTACTCTTCTTCCCCCTTAGCCCCCTAAGGCCCAAAGGGGCCACGCACACAATACCAGAGAATGCTAGCACCCAACTCGCCTCAAAAGGTCGAGCTACCACTCGTTACCTGAGCTGGGTATCCTAACTCCCACAAGAGAAAGTTCAGTCAAGGTGAAATTTCAGCAACGTAACGTTACGCAAGCCAAATGTGTCCCATACTCCTCCGCCATCTCTTTTACAGAGTTTCTTAGTCATTAGTTTCTCAAACCCTCATTAGATTCCTTTTTCATTTAATTAATTAGGAAAAACCTCCCCCGTACACGTCGCCCGATCCCCTAGTTGCACCAGAAAATCAATTTTATTAATTAATTAAATATTCTTATTTCTCTCACCACCTAAAAGTGTTCCTAAAAACGCTCCTCGGTGTTCCAATATTCCCTTACAATTCTTAAATGACTTAGGCCTTACTTAACTCCTAGTTGAGTTCATAAATAGAAAGTCCCAAAGGCTAGATTCCTTACTAAGTTGGACATCCCCCCCTTTTCTTTAAGTTTCCCTTTTCTTTTAAGTTTCCCCCTTTTTCCTTTTTATTTTAACTAAAAATCAATTTAGCAAGTGTAGATAAAAACAACCATTTACCCTTTTTCCTTTTGAACTAAAAATCAATTTAGCAAGTGTAGATAAAAACAACCATTTACCCCTTTTAATAAATTCAATCCTCCATTATAATTTTTAATTTAATAATTAAAGTTTGAATTTCTTTACCCCGTTCTTGTTATATGTCTAATTATTTTTGTCCAGAGGTTCTGCTTAGACCTAGGTTTTAAATTCACTAGGCTTGGCGACAGTTCTTAAGTGAAAATTTGTTATTAAACTTACTCATCACTTTATTCATTTTAAGGTCGACCAGGTCCTAAGGAGGCATAGTTTTCTAGGCACTAGTTTTATTAACTTACCTGTTAAAATCGCGACGTGCCCTTCAGGACGCACTATGTGCTCCAAGGATGCCACTCGCCTCTTTCTGTTTTCTTTGCGCGATGTGCCCTTCAAGACGCACTACGTGCTCCAAGGGTTTCACTCGCCTCTTTCCGCTTTCTTTGCACGACGTCTTTCCGTTTTCTTTGCGCGACGTGCCCTTCAAGATGCACTACGTGCTCCAAGGGTGCCACTCGCCTCTTGACTGAATTTGGTAGACGTCAAACCCCTGGAGTCAATATTCCGTCAGGTGATCTTGTGGGAGACTAAGGGCCTCTAAGGAATAAGGACCCTGCCTTATTGCGCGCCCCTTAGAATCATCCTGAGCGACTGTCATAGTCTGCCCTTATGGCATCGTGGGTCTTCTCGAACTAGGTAATCGTTAACCTACACTTCGAACCACAACGGGAGTGCTAGTAGGCTGTGGCAGGGCTGCTGCCACACCTCTCCCTCGATGTCCCTGGTTGTCGTGCGCAACCCCTCTACTCAAAATGTGAGTCTGGTCGGCAAGCTATCGTCAACCTGCATCCATCAACGAATCATGTCAACAATAATAATCAATCATCATAACATCTAATCATATGTACATATGTCACATCAACAACATTCAAACCCTAACAGTCCAGTCCTTGACTCGATCTGGAGTCCAAGGGGTTTCATCTATGCCTCGGCATCCTCAACATCCAGAGTCTCGCACACTCAGGAGAACCCAGTCAATAGCACCTGTCTATGTAAATACCACAAAATAACATATCATCAAATCCACAATATCTCATAATCATAATCAAAACAACCAGTAGTATAATGACCCGGATCACTTGCACACAAGTGTCCTCAAAGAATAAGTTCGCTCAATGTGCACAAGAGCGGGATGTTACAAAAGCTAACAGGGCTGACTTAACGCCCATGACAGCACAATCATTAAACAACAGCCCCCTGGTGGGGGCTATAACAGCACCCCGGAGTTAGATGCAACTATAGCTAATATATATGTGATTTCACCATTTGCTGAAATTCCGAAAACACAATTCCAAAACCCATACTGCTTTGGAGGTTCAAACTTCAAACGTGTTTCCATCTAGGTGACATAGACTAACACATACTCTCAAGTAACACAGTTGCATTCTTTTGGAATTCTTATTCCCTAAATCCTCATTTAACATAATTGTATTATTTTGGAATTCTTTTTCCCTAAATCCTTAATTACATCTAACTTCTTGTTTCTGTATTAAAACTTAAAATCCTTAGCTGCATAGAAACATTCAAAGACCTCTTGGTACTCTAAAAAAACTAAGCAATAAGAATCACTTTTGTAAGCTGTGTTTGAGTGTTATGAGTTTGATATTGCTGTCCTTTTCAGCAACTTGCTTATTATACCCTGCCAGCTCCAGAATATTCTGAGACAGTCTCACTCTGTTCTGTTGCTCCTTACATCCCATTGAAAACTTTATGTTATCTCCTTGTGAGCATCTGCAAATCACCAATTGCATCAAAAACTGTCTTTATGGGTATTCTTCTTTGCTTCCACAACCCTCGGTTTATTTACTGTTTCAGAAACTTTCCCAGCATGTCTTTCAAATTTTAGCAGTATTATTCTTTCTTTTGGAATCAACTTGCTTTGATTGGAAAGTTGCATCATTTCTATTGACTGCTATGCTCTGCCCTCGTTTCCAGTGGAACAGTTAAGAAACCATGCTAGGTTCATGCGTGTATTTATCTTTATTGGTTAGCAAACTACATTATTTTCTTAACAATTTTGACAAGGGAAAGTTCCTGATCCCTGGCATGCCCCTACCCTTTTTACATATTTCCATTATCTGTCTTTTCTGCATGTTACTTATGTCTCTCTCTCTCTCTTCTTTTTTTCTTGAATCAATGCTGCATAAGAAACCTGTCAAACTCGGCTAACTTATAATCCAGGGCTCTATGCCCACCAAGGTTTGACACTGGGTCATTGACATTAATGTGGCAACGCCCCATATGAATCTTGAGACAACAGACCAATGGACACATGTCAGTTATATTTTTCTAAAACACAATACACCTTTACCCTTTACTTTGATATCCACAATTGCTTATGTCCTACAGCTCCATCCCCCATTTGAAATAATGCATACCTACTATGTAATGGTTTTCTCAAAAGTTTTCTCTTCACCTATGGAGATCTCTTATAACTCGGATATCTTCCCTCTTCAGTGAAAGCACCTAAACAATCATTTAGATTGGCTAGAGAAGTTACTTCATATAATAAAATGCTAGTAAAAGCCGGATACAAGTTTTCCTTCATGCATTTATTAATGAACATTCATTATGACAAAACTAGCTTTTCCAGAACAAGCATGGCCCCAAAATACAATGATTAATACTGTCATTCAAGCCCCAATAGTGAACCTGTGAACAGAATAATGCAGATAGCAAAGTGAAAGAGTACACACCTCAGACAAACTCCACGCAGCAAAAGTCACAAACACAGCTGGTAATTTCTGTACCTAAATATATACAAGCCTAAAATAGTTTAGCAAACATCATAATGAAGAAAAACTTATTGATCCATAACTTACAGATAAATTTTGATAATTAGATATGTGAAACAAAATTGGTATGGACCTCTGGATGTTACACAGCATCTAAAACTCTTCATGCCTTCTCTTTAAATTGGGAGCATAGAATGTAGCACTAATTATATGACACCAAATACTCAGTAGTGCGAATCAAAATGCAACTAAAAAATGAACAAGTGATGTAAGAGACAGGGTTATTAAGAAATGAGGAAGCAAGAAACCCAAAAGTCCAGGAAACAAGAAAAAGGAATTTGCTGAGTTGAAAATACAGAATCTTTTGTATTAGATCCACCAGGTTTCCAAATTGCAAATAAATAGTATATAACATTTCTGAACATTTTATACTCAATTCTAAATCAAAAATCATATATTGGTCATCTGATGTTCATAGTTTCATGTGCTTCTTGATCAAATTGATTATTGAATTATTTATTGTTTCATATTCCATATTAACTGATCTTACGTAAAAATGCAACATGTCTCCTCCCTTTGGGAGACTCATTATCCGAATTAAATCTTGATTTTCATGTAAAAGCTGATATTTCCCAAGGAGCTTCTTCAACTAATTTGTTTTCTATTAAGTGCTCTTTTATTTTCCTAGTACACAATTTCCTTGTTCTGCTTTTTTCAGAAAAGATGCATAGGCGCCCTCATGGTGTAGAACAGTTGGTGATGAAGTGTAATGTTAAGGCACTTTGTTATGTGAAGTCACCAGTTCAAAACCCTCGACTAACCTTGTGTGCTGCGTGAGGGGCCGCGTTAGCATGCCTGGGGTTATAGTGGTAGCAGTCGGATAACACAACCACGTGTCACGCGAGTACGTGCCTGACTAGTTGCTGATTTCCCCAGTCAAAAAAAAAAAGATGCATAGGCAATACAAAAGGTTGTAAAAACCAGTTCCAACGGCTCATACACAATAGACCAAAATTAGCAATTGAAAAGGAGGTACATTATAAGCAACATCTGGAGAGCCACTCCTAAACAACTGCCATGAAAATGGAAAAAATTGTTATGTTGCTTTTTAAGTTTGCATTTTCATAAAATAGATTCTTTATAATGAATTACAAAATTGGTAGCTGCTTTTCAACAGTAAGATCTCTGGAATGCACCCTTCTTATGTGCACAGATCCCAATTCGATGTTAGCTCTAGTTAGGTTTCACTGACCCTAGTTTACACAGATACTATTTACACATAACATTGGAGAAAATGTCATCTGAAGCTTGCACTCTAGCTGAGCCTCACTATAAAAAGTCTATCACATGTATCTTGTAATCAATATTTGAATTTTGATTGTTCTTTTGTCTTTTGGACTATTTTACCCTATGTTGCATCGCGTTTCAGGGACAATGGGATATGGGGGCAGGTTTCTGGGATGGCTGGGAGGTACTCCCAAATTTTGAAGAGATGAACGGACAGGTACAAAAAAAAAATTTAATTATTAAAATATTGAAAAATTGAAAACAGAGATTCTAGAACATAGGACTATGATACAACTCAATAGAAGTAGTGATTCTTAAAATAAAGGTCTTGTTATCCACCAAGTTGCACTAGGATGAACTTGCAGTTGAGTCGCCAAAGATTGAACAATGACTTGTTTAAAATTCAGAGTTCAGAAGTCAAGCCAGCCACTATGGCCCCTTTTTAAACTTTTTACCACATTTCCATACCCTGCGGGGAATTGCAATAAGAGGTGTAGCATGATGAATTTTGTAAAAGGATTATCCTCCTAAGACTTAGACATGAGTTATTACTCTAGAGTGTTTTTTTTACTTGTTAATTATATTTTGTTGTCCAAGTGATTTATAATTTCCGAGTTTTTTCACTCAATTCCTTCAAAGTTGGAGTATATACTCATGGTTAGGCCTTAGCATGGTCATCTAAGCTGGTATCTAATGTATATTACCATGCCAAACATCCTCCTAGAGTCTCATGGAAATGTGCTAAGTCCCCCTTAGGTTGTTTTTTTAATTTTATACAAAAATAAAATTTCCCACAAAATCGGGATATTTTAATTGTAAATAATGCATAAGTTAAATAAATGGTACTAGGAGGCATCATATGCCTTGGAGGTATTCATTTTTGGACTAGGAATACTCACTTTACCTATCCACCCACTTTGCGAGTGAAATTAGTGATTTTTAATCACTGAAAATCAATTTTACTCACTTTTGGTCAATAAAAGACAAATAAAATCAGAAAAATCAGCAAGTGCTATTTTCTGGGAAACATGTCTGGAACATGTTTCAAGTTAACTCACCCTCTCTCCTTGATGACTCAAAGTTACTATCACTTTAGAGGGAGTTAGGAGTGAGTTGGAAGGATTGAGGTGGCATTGGGAGGAGATCCCAATGAGAGGGTGCGCAATCTCTCCCTTGTCTAGTGCATTTTCCAAGGAGGGCGCACATCCAAAGGAGAATCTCACCTCCCTAAGGCCATGTGTCGCCCCTCACTTTCTTCCTCTTCCTCACAAGTGGCGCATTGTTGGGTGGTGTTGACCACCTATTTCAACTAGGGGGTCAACTCCATGTGCCATGAAGCTGTGTACCTAATGGTGCAACCAAGTTGAAGACTTTCTGGTTCTACAAGGCATTTTTTGCCCTCAGCACTTCTTTTTGTAATTGGAATTTTCACTCCCCTGCGTGGGATAATAATGTAATGGGTCTGTTATTGCACAGTTTGTAGCTAGGATAAAGGCTATAAGATAGAAGGCCAAACTGGCATAACAGGAACCAATCCCACCCAATGTCACCACAATGGGATGGTTCTCTCTTTAGGGAGGTTAGGCCCAGGGGAGACGTCCCCGATGACCTGGGGTTTTGAAGAGGGAAAAGGCTAATAAGATAAAGGTAAGGTTTTCCCCTTTCACAAGTCACCACCCAAACAGATAGTCTGGCCAAAGGCCAATTTAAGAAGTAAAACCCCCAAAGAAGTGTACCTGCCTGGAACAAAGCTACAACAAACTGATATATGCAAGCTATTTCAATGGGTTAGTACTTCACAAGACTATCTGATAAATATATATAAGCAATATGGCAATAAATATTGATGAAGTCAATGTTTATCAATATAGCAATGAAAATAATGTCACTTCATCAATAAATACTGGAACGATGTAGCATTTAATATAGCCAATCAACACTTTATTTCATTCAATGCCTAAAACACCGTTCAATTGCTTATAAAACAAAACGTTGTTGTATTAAAGATGAAATAACCAATGATGATGTCAGCAACTTAGGGTTAGTAGGTTAGGGTTTAAAATTTAAAGAATTTAGAGAGTTGTTTGATCAGCTTCACTTCAACGTTAGAGGACTTTCAAATCAGTGCCTTAGGGTTTAATGGAGTCATAAGTGAAGGACGCAAGAGTTGAAGGAGGCAAGATTTCAAGGACTAGAGGGAAGAGTT
>JASDQU010880418.1:0-10066 GCA_032191745.1 Picea mariana
TGTGCCAATGTTATTATCGATTCCGGACACCCCCCCCCCCCTTGGTTAAAAACAGAATGGTCAGGGGGGTCTGGAATCCTCTGTGAACTGTAGATCTGAGAGCCGTGATCAGGACCGTTGATACATGCAGGAAACATAAATCAGGAGCGAAGAACACATGCACTAGGGGACAAACTTAGGATAAAAGCATTTTATGGGTTTTTCCTTCAACTTTTCAAAGAGACACCACCATGGGGCTTTGACCAACTATCCTTTAAGCATTAGGAACATGGTGTAATCTTTTTCATCAATCTGGTTGTATTGGGGTGAAGCAAATGAAGCAATTAACCTACATGCTAACCTATATTTCTAGGACAATTAAGCCAGATTAAACTGTTGGGTTAAGAAATTACTCTACCTTAGGGCTATCTGACCAGGATTAGACAGTCTGGTCAAATTTATTCACTAATCTAACCTAATGGCTATTTGACCAGGATTAGACAATCTGGTCAGATTTATTCACTACCCTATCAACATTAAATTTAAAAAGAACTTGGCCATGCTTGAAAGGTATGGCCAAGTTACTATTATTGCATGGGGCTTTTTTTTTCAATTCTTTCATGCCCTCTTTTTCTTTTTCTTTTTCCTTTTTTTTCTTTTTCTTTTTCCTTTTTTTTCTTTTTCTTATTATTTGCAGAATGAAAAATCATTTGTCAACAAAAACACTAGATACAGATAATATCCCAGTCACCAGTTGATTCCCATAATTTATGGGGTGATAACACTTGGCACATGATCCCCCATTGGATTCAATGACCATAAGATCTAGTCCTCCTCATCTCTTAATCTAATTAAATAATTTCTTAAGTTTTCTATGTACTTCTAGCAAGTTTCAACATCATGTTCTCTTAGACTAATCTCCCTCCAAGTTAACCATTGTTGTTTCCTACATGTATCTATGTTTCCACTTCTTGAGAGTATGAAACCCTCTATCTCTTAAATCATGTATCATATATGTAGATAACTTATGTGTACCCATGCTTCCAATCCATAGTTCTAATCATAATTGGACCTTGTCTCCCTTCCCTACATGCCACACTAGTCAGTTCCAAACTAGTGGGAAATATGAAGCTATTTCTTTCCACACATTGAAGCATTCCGAGATCGTTTTACTAGATTTCTTATCCATTCTTCCATATATTCAAACACTATGTATTTATCCTTTCTTACATGATCCCATGGCCTATAACCTTGAACAAGTCTCCAAACATTCTTTCCAACTAATTCCTTTAATAATAAGAAGATGTTCTTTGGGTCCAATCCTCCTTGTGCTTTTGGTACTACTAATTTTTTCCAAGAAAACCGTGTCATTTGTTTCTTTCCTACCTCACTTGACCAAATGAACCTGTAACTTAATTGACCATTTATTTCTAAGACTCCTTTCATAATCCATGAAAGTGACATATGGTATATTAGGATATCTTCAAGGAAAGATTTTAGTAAGACTAGAAAACCTCCTAAGGATAGCCATGGATTGCACTGGGTATTTATATTTTTCTCCACCATTGTTATCAAACACTAGCAATCACCTTTTTGATACATGTTATATTTTAAATGAAATTTCTTAAATACTTCAAACCAACATATAGATCAACTACATTATAGGGAAACATATTTGTGATTTGTTTTCTCTCTCTCTCAAAGAGACCCAAGAAGGATATCAACAATTTGGCATTGTTTATTTTCATACGAGTTGCCGAATTGAATAAGGCCCATGATATCATTGAACTTCTCAACCATTCTTGTGGATCCTTCACAAAATATGAGAATACCATCGAAAAAAGGTAGATGAGTGACATTATTGGATTTTCCAACATTTATTCCTTTGAAATTACCATTCCCTAACGACCCCTTTACGAATATGCTAAGACCTCCTACAACCATTAGAAACAATAAGGGGGAATAGAGAGAACCCCTATGTAAGCCCTCTTTCTGATTTGCATAAGGGATATTGTTATCTCTCCAAGAGTTCACCTTAGGTTGTATGTAGGGTGAGCTTGGTAACATACAAATCTTGTTTTAATGAGTAGAATTCTCGATGATGGATCAAACTATGTGAGTATTAATACTTACACTCATGAGACAATTAGGAATATATTCTAGAAGAATTATCTTCACATGAACTCAATAAGATACTAAATAGGTTCAAATGAATATGGAGAAGTGCTACAAATTGTAAAATCATACATACATGAGGTACACATGAAGATAAAGCTATAACAATGAAAAGGTACATTTGTAGACTTATATCATTATTGAAAGGAAAGATATGTTTCTCTCAATCATTAAATGAAACAAGAACCATGTGAATCAATCACCAATGGCACAAATACACAAAAAGTAGATATGAATAATGAAAATCTGATTTATATTCACTCAAGAGTAAAAAATCCAAAAATACAGTCAGATGAGTCTTCAAGCTTTACAAGCCTTCTCAAGTCTTCAAGATCGAATCTCTCTCTTACCTCATTCTAACTCTTATACAAGAGCTACATCCTTCATTAAATATAAAATAGAATCAAAATATCCTTAGGAGGTCGAATCCCATCTCTTTCATTGGATTCTAAGCCTTAGAGATAGGTGGCAATAGTTAAAGAGACAAAAATCGAACAAACTGCTAATTTTCAGGAAATTGTTGGAAATCATTAATAAAAATTTTCCAACTCACTGCATGATGTCTTTGTCGCTTAACATCTAATTGATCCATGATAATTCATTCAAAACCTCCTTGATAGGTGGCAACCTCCCAACAAGGCGAATATCCAACAACTATGCAAAACAAAGAGTTTGGAGCACATTTCGAAACACACTGGTGTTTTAATTGTTTCTCTAAAATGTCAAACTGGGTCAGGTTGAAATTTGGTGAGAAAGTCAACAAGTATATCATCTTCCTCCACAAAAATATTCAGAGAAACCCACATCACCATTTTGGATTTATGATCAAATCTATAAAAGAAACTACTACAGGAAATTTCACAGCGAATTTCGCAACGCCTATCTTAGTTTGCAGTGCCAAAGGAAAATCAAGTGGCCACACTGCTTTCGTGACCTCCAAACAAGAATAAAAATCTCATGGAGTACCTGATGACCCTGATTTTGATGATGGTAATTTGAATTTGCACTAGGATTCCTGTAACTTATCCAACCTCCAACCCTCTTCCTTAACTAGTTCACAACGCCAATTCATAGCACCAATTCAAATATAACTTGCACACTTCGAGGAGGTTGTTAGTTGATGGTATTACATAATCCATGGAGAAATGGTTAAATGTAGGCTCTGAAAACCATAAATCCTCCTTTACATGACCAATCTGATGTGTTAGAATATATGTTGCTCCATTTATAAGGATTGCAAAAGAGACCTAACTGATATAATTCATCACCCATGCAACACTATAAGAATTAATATTATGTAGAGTTATATCACCTGATAAAAGGCTTTGGATATGTCCTCTTTTCCTTTCATAGATATTAAGGTTTTGTTGTTAGTTGAGTATAAATCTAATTGAAAAGCCCCTACTACCTCGTGAATTTTCCTCCCCTATAAAAGGCCAAACTAATTTGGAGAGATCCATTAGGGAATAAATCCTTTCATCTTTCTAGCAATAATCTTTGATATAATTTTGTAAATGAAATTACATACATATATTGACTGAAATTTTTCAGAGAAAGTGGGATTATCAAATTTTAGGATAAAGGGTATGCATGTTTTATTAAAGGATACCAATTTTTTCCCTAGGGTTGTTCAATACTTAGCCACTCTTCGTAAGTCTTCTTTAATAAAGTCATAACTTTAGACCATAAAAAAATCTACTAGGATCCTATCTGGATCGAGGATTTTATCCTTTTGAAAGTTTTAGAGAGTTGAGATAAGTTCTTCTTTATCTACTTCTATCATTGATGCTTGATTATCTCCCATATTGTCAAAGCAAGGAAAAGAGTTTGAAAGTTTGATCACTTCTGTAATAGTATTTTGAGAATTGGCCTTAAAAGGAGATTAGAAATACTTCACGCCTAATACTTCCATATTGGTGAAATGTGTTTCCCATGTTCCATCATCCTTCTCTATCTTCCATACAGAGTTTATATTTTTTCTACAGTTGGCATATGTGAAAAATATTTGTGTTCTCATCTCCATCGTGTAGCTAGATAGCCCTACTTTTAATCCTTCATTCTTTCTCTTTGTCCAAAAGAATTTTCCTTCTTTTGTCCTAAAGTTGCTTTGTCTTATCTTTCTAATTCTCCGAAGTATATCCAAATATCTCATTGTTATAGTATGTTTCTAGAATTTCATTTACTTCCTTGAGAGTCTTATCATTATTTTATTTTTCCTGTAATAACCATTTTACTATATCCTCTTTTTCCCTTTTTAGATTCCAATGAAATTGAATAGGACATTCTATTAAGGAGGCATTGAAAGGATTCCAAAATTCTTCTATCACATTCATAAATTCCTCTTTTTTTATCCATTATGGGTTCATTTTGAAGGAAATGAGTGGTTTCCTTTGAGATGGGCCCTCCTCTAAGAGCGTTTGGTTATGATCAAAGTCCCCCACCATTGGAAACCCATAGACAAATTCTAGTAGCTTCTTCAAGAAAAGCTTCTACGATATAATAGTAGCTAGAGATATAATAGATTTTCTTCCTCTCTTAGTCACCTTCGATTATTTTTCTTCCAAATATCCCAAACCTTCTTCTATCCCACCTAGAAAAGTAAATAAACCTTTGGTCCTTGGTGTAATGTACCTCAAATTTGTCAAAAAATAATAAAATTCTTAGCGACATAGATCTCCAATTCCTTAAACTGACTCATAATAAAAGAAAGTAGCCCTTTATCTCCATCGTTAAACTCTGATAATTTTTCTTAAGTTTTGATTGTCAATGATGACATTACTACCCAACATTTCACGTATTGAATAGAGTTCCTATGTGGGAAAACTCCAAATTATAACATTTCCTTTTAGTTCTAAGTTATGCTAACATTCATATATATATATATATATATATATATATATTATATTATGCTTAGAACTATAATAGGCTTAGGACTTATGGTCCTAAACTCTCCTCTAATAACATACGTCTATACTTACACGCAAATTTAAAATCAAATGACTATACGATAAAACTCATGTACCATGCATAATGTATTGGGGTCGGGGTTATACACCTTGGCAAAGTGTTGATGGTTAACATAAGATTTTTGACATTTTCTTTCAAGGCAAAGGTCATCGAAATGCATTCCTGGTAATTTAATGGTTGGGTAAAGATATTCCAATCATAAAATCGGCATGAAGGTTTCCTGGTTAATAAAACCCTATGCTAACAATTCGTTTAACTCTACCTAATCTAAACGATGTATAAACTAAACAATGTACTAACTGGATTGATAGTAATTAGAGTTAACCATTTCCATATAGTCAAGCTACGAGGGAAACTTCCCTTTACTTTGTATCCCATTTAATGTGAAAGGAAAGGATTTTAAGACGGGAGTTAAGCCTTTGAACCGACCATGAACGGAGGCCTTATGTATGCGAATAATGAGGGCCATCACTTGACTCTTCATCCAATATGGATGTGCCAACTTTGCTCCATAATATGGCCAGAGTCTCCCTTTGTACCATCAACATTCACTTTGCGTGGTATGAGTTCTTTAGGGTTATAGTAGTCTTACTTTTGTCATTTGGGAAGTTCTCTAAAATTAGCTCTGCATTTTAGTTTCTCAGCGAGGGAGAGTGGCGGCTTAGAGAACTTCCCTGGAATGTTCTCACTACTAGTAAGTGGCTTCACTATTTTTTTCCTTTATTCTTAATCTTCCTGCAAGGACTCGACATTCTACTCTTTTTTTCTCCGTTTCCAATGAGTTCGCACATGTATAGTTTTTGGTATGTGGTTTACTCTTAGGTCTAGTCGTCCCCTACATCTCTTCTTTATTTTTTTGGTGCCACTATTTGGTGTTGAGTCTCTATGATAATTCACAAGAAATCGCGCCCAAAATTCAAATCAATAGGGTAGGAACCACGCCGTAAACTACATATTATATTCTATCCAGGTTAAGGGAATTCCGTTCGGTAGGTTTTTTAATAATGTTTCAGTCTTGGTTGGGAATTTCGTATTGAATTTTACTTGGGGTCCTCCGTTTTCCCAACTACTAGATGATTCTTAGCATTGTGAATTTCCCTCAGCAAGATTTCTTTATTTTCATTCGGCATATAGTCATATATAAATGGATGTTTGGGAATTCTATGTATTGAATAAATTTGTTATAGGGATATGATCTCTAACATGCACTGCTTTGGAATCTATATTTAATTTTTGGTCATCCTTTTCGTTCCAATTCATTAATGTCTGTGTGTGTGTCAAAGGACATTTGAGCCTGGTAAACTCGACAAGGATGTTGCCTATGTGTTTTCTTTTCTTTAATTAAACCTTCTCTCAGTCAATGCTAGCTATATTTTGATGGTGTTATTGACCTGCAACTTTTAATTCAATGTTTTCATTTTCAAATAATGTATCCGGCCTTCTCTCACTACTGAACCATGTATCTCAAACTTCACTGTTAATGTCGTTTGTCTATTTCTTTCCTGAAGAGTTTCGATTTAGTTGATTTGGTAATAAATGCTAATGATGGGACCCTGTGATTGTGAGGGTACCCATCAGGAAATCTTGGGCCCCTCTCCCCCTTTGGTTTGGGACGTTTTCTCCACCCAACGCAATAGGGATTGGATACCAGGCTCCTCAATTGCAAGTTAAGTGTGAATCTGCATAACCCTTCCTGTTACTAATCATTTTTATTTTAAGTTATATTCTTCTTATCTTTGTTGAATAATATTAATGGTGTTTGTGAAATGTCATGCAGGGATTTCGGCCATGCGAAAGTTGTGGATGCCGACCCTTACCACACGCATAAGAGGTACTCGAGTTCCATCTCACCCCTCTCAAGGAGTGCCCTAAGTGGCTAAGGATTGATAAGATTTAACTTAAAATGCTATCACTTTGGGTGAAGATTTGTTTATTCAATGTTAGTTGACTCTTTATCTTTGTAACTTACTTTTACGACAGAGTATAAGGGTCATAACTTAATATTGTATATCTGAAAGAATGATATATATCGAACATTACTATGTCCTTATTCAAAATAAAAATATTGATTTAGATGGGAATACGAAGAGACCCTTTTGAATAATAGGCCTGTTCTTTAAATTTTTCTGGAATGAATAGCAATGTGAACAATAATTCTATTTTGACCCCTTTTGGTCTATTTTGGACCTTTATAAGGAAATTCGATTGATTCTGTATTTATTCTAGTGGCTTTACCTTCAAATTTTACTACAATAGATCTTAATCATATAAAATGGAAAGGTTATGGATGTATACCCTTTAGTTCTTTTTGTTTACTACTGTAATGTGTTATTCTAGAGTTGTAAAATGATCGTCTGAACCGTTTGTTTTTTCCTTTCCGAACTTTATTTAATATTACCTGACTTATTTATTTCACTTCAGAGTATCGTTATTGTGACTATCTGAAACTATTTATTTTACTTTAGATCTCCAAATCTATGACTGTTGAACTATTTGTTTTCCTTGTCATTACCAGCAACTAATTGAAATCTATGCAATAAATAATTAAAAGGGTCTGAGGCTACCAATGTAGTTAGATCTGCATATGTAATTTATAGATACGTCTCTGTAATTATATCCATAGTGCTTACTTTATATATGAGACCATTCTATTTGTACTTTATATGCATAGTTTGTTCTACATAACTTTTAGAATAGTTTTATATATTAACTATATAGTATGTGTACAAATCTCTCTCTCTCTCTCTCTCTCTCTCTATATATATATATATATATAATTTCTATTTCTATTGTATGAAATCAATTGAAACGTCTGTACATATATATCTTCGTAATTTGGTTCCATTCATATTACGCACATAGATAGTTTACACACAAAAAAAAAATTATTTGGGGTTTATCTTACATTTTTATCTCATTAAAGAAGTAATCTAATCTACAGAACTATTCTTCTCAAAGATTAACAAGACAAATTCTTTCAGCTAGTAAATCTAATGACAATAGTATTCGCTCAACAATATAATCCAACAGAAATAATACATTCATAAGTAGTTTTAGAGGCATTCTGTCAGTCCTTAAGTTCAATAATATTCAATCAGATTTTTGTCCATAGCAATACTTCTATTCATAATTTAAACAGAAGCATCGTATCAGTTATTAAACCATATAACAATCAGCCAGAGAAAAGAGTAGGATGATGTATCTGAACAGTTTTTGAATAACAAATGGAACAACCATGTTCCTCCCGACCTTAGAACCGAATAGCCAAATCACTTGTCATGTTCTCCCCCTAGCTTGACCATGAATCCATGAGCGCTAACTCAAAACTCCTCCTCAGCAAGAGTCCTTGAGTTTCAACAAATTCTCCTTGCCTCACACTCAGAAATAGTGTTCATAAGAGATAAATCCTTTCCCCCTAACATACTAGGCAACCTCCTGCCTCCTCTCATATGCCATATATGCAAAGTCATTTTTGCCTAGGTCTTTTTCCCCCTTGGGAATTTTCATAGCTTTCCAAATCCCTGATTTCCAGGGGCTTCCAATGGCCAAATTCTTGATTTGACACTTATAACAATCAGCCCTGAGGTAGTTCCAACATGTTCCCCACTCATGGAGTCATGGTCATCTCATTTTAACATGGTTGTTCGATCTATCCTTCAGCAATAATTATAAAATATTCTGTTTCATACAAGTGTCATAGTCAAGTCGTTAGTTGGGTCAAATCAAATCTCTTCCCAACAATCATAATAATTAATTACAATTAACTAAATTTGAAATTCATAATTTCCATAAATGGAAAAAATTTTCCAATTTTGAATTTACCAAAAACAGAAATAATTTCCTAAGAAATTTCAAACTTAAAAATAATTTACTTTTGGGTATGTTACATCCTTTCCCCTTTAAATAAAACAATGTCCTCAGTTTTCGTTCCTTTCTTGGAACGGGATTGGATGAGATTTCTATAAATATCCCCAACTCCCAATTGGCCTCCTTAGGGCTAAAGTGCTTCCATTGCACCTTTACCTGAGCGACAGCTCTGTTTCAAAGTGTTATTTCTCTCTAGTCCAGAATGCACAGAGGTTTTTATTGGAACTCGCCTTTTGGTTCCACCTGCACCAAGTTCTAATCGATCATATGAGTAGGGTCGTGAACATAATTCTTTAGCAAAGAAACATGAAATACATTATGAATTTTTAGATTGGGACGAAGTGCAAGTTGGTATGCTATGGGTCCAATTCGAGCTAAGATCTCAAAAGGCCCACAAAACCTGGGTGCCAACTTGGAACAGTTCCCTAACTTCAGTGAACTTTTCTGGGCTTTGACCTTTAAATAGACATGGTCTCCCACTTGAAATTCCAAGTGTCTTATTTTTTGGTCCGTGTAATTTTTTTGTTTGTCCTATGCCTCTTTTAGGTTCTGTTGTACTTTTCTTACCATGTTCTCCATTTCCTAGAGCATCTTTAGTCCAACCATGAGTCTGTCAACTGGGTTATCCCATCTAATTGGAGTCCTACACTTTTTGTTGTACAGTACCTCAAAAGGGATCATTTTAGTCAAAGTTTGGTACCCATTGTTGTATGCAAATTCTACCAAGTGCAGGTAGTCTTCTGATCCAGGTGGATATCGGGGGCCACCCACCTTTTCCAAATTGCTCAAAACAGTTTTCTGGCCATTTTGGCAATTTACTATTTTTAGCAGGTTTTCACTTCCGGGGCCATTTTGAGGGCCCAAATGAAGTTTTTTCGAGATCGAGGTTCTCAATGATAGCCAAAGGCATGATTGAGCCCCCAAAATTAATCTCCTCGATGATACCTTTCCAATGAGCTATCACACGCCTAAAACGGAGATCGTATGCAAAAGTTACGACCCCGGGAAGTTGATGCACCAACTTACCCAAACGGGGCCCACATGACTTTTGGCGCTTCATCTCCTAGGGTTAGGTTTT
>JASDQU010880418.1:29190-39334 GCA_032191745.1 Picea mariana
TCCTAGGGTTAGGTTTTTGGATGTTTAGGGTTTTCCATTGTTTCTCAGTAATATATAGGCCTTCGAGCCTCATTGTAACAGGAAGTTCAGAGGCCAGTAGCTGCCACATCTCTTCTCAGAGATAAGCTACCAATGCCCTAGCTAGTTTATTTCCATTCTGTCTGTAAGCATTTTTCAGTGATTTGTTATTAATGAAATGAAGTCTTATTTCTGTTGCATCTCTGCATTTATGTGTATTTATGTATTTCATTGTGTTCCTACATAAATCAGGATCAAGTTTTCATTTCCAAATGAAACTAATCCATGTCTTTCTTTCTTCAGATTTATAAGTATGTTCTTGTCACCTATCATATGATTTGAACAAACATTGTCAACATGTCAATCACTTCTTCTTCTTTCGGATTGTAGTGAAAGAGAACATTCTTCAATGTTTAGGTTATCCTTCTTCCTTATCCAAATTCTCGATTGTCCTTTTGCATGATTGTTGACATTCTGCTTTGGTTCATTTGGAGGAACTGTTAACCTACAATATTTGGTCATATGTCCAAAGTTGTTGCATTTCTAACATTCTACTTCACCTTCTAGTGATCCAAAACTATTATAGTTTCTATTATATTCTTCATGAGGCTTTCTGAGATGATTAATTCTAGAGTGACCTTCATAATTTCTTCTATTCTTAGTATAAGATTTGTAATTTATAGCTTTGTGCCCAAAATCTTTACAAAAATAACATTAATCAAGAAAGATAGTTTTATACTTGGGATATCTTCTGAATGTTGTTTTCCCTCAGTAGTTTTCTTCTTGATTTCTTTCCATGGGTGGATTCTGAAACCTGAGTCTTCTAGATAGTTCCATCCTTCTGTACTCTTCTTTCTGATTATTCTCATGTGAAGGCTTGAATTCTTCCTTCTTAGTGAATCCTTTGGTGACTTTTGCACAAGTCTTTTGTTCTACTTCCTCTTTTGTAGTCATAGAAATCAAACCCTTCTTTGTATGTATTTGGTTGTATACAGTCCAGACCTATCATGATACAAGATTTGGGCGTTGATTATTTCATCCATTATTTTGGTGTTGTTTTGGTGCATATCTCTTTTCTGATTTTCCTTCCTTAGTGAAACTATTTATGTTTCTAAGCTCCCTTTCTCATTTTCTTTTTCCTCCGGCCTGCTTTTGAGTATCTCTTCGATCCTTTTGGCTTCTTCAAATTGAAATTTTAGGTTCATAATCATTTTTTGATCCTTTTTAAAGTTAGGATTTTGACAATCTTCCTTTACAATACGTGATTCTCCCTTGAGTGATTTTTTTTACTTCCTTTCTCTTTTTATCTCTTCTAAAGCACTGATTAGTTCTTCTCTGAGATCAACTTCACCTTCTTCTTCATAATCCTCTTCATCATTTTCATAAGCCATAAAGAGTACATTTTATGAGTCACTGTCGCTATCATCATCCTCATATGACGATAAACTCTCCTCCTTTGAGTAGAGACTCTTCTTGAAGAATTTATTTTTGTTTCTTCTCTTGTATCCTCTTTTATATTTCATTCCATTTTGGGAGATTCTTCCTCATTACTATATAAATTCTTAGCATAGGGACATTTAGAAGAAACATGACCAATTTTACCACAATTAAAACATATTAAGGGAAGCATACCTTTTTACTTGTTGGTTCCGCTCTTCAACTTTCTTACGAAGTTGGATATTTCTTCATATTCATATGAATCATCACTAAAACTGCAACTCGATTTTGATTTTGGATTCTATTTGTTCATTTTTGTCTTTTTGGATTCCTTGAACGCTAGTTCCTTCTTGGGTGGATCATCCTACTCTGTTCTCATTTCATAGGCTATAAGTATCCCATGTAGCTCGTTCATACTCAATGTGGAAAGGTGTGATCTTTCTTCTATTGCTGGAATTTTAGGATCAAATCTCATTGTAAGAGACCTTAGTACCTTTTGAATAATCACTAATTCTTTAATTTCTTCTCCCAATCCTTTAATGGCATTTACTATTTCATCAACTCATAGAAAGTAAGTTGCAATATCTTTGTCTTCCTTCATCTTCAATTGTTCAAAATTACCTCTATAGGTTTGAAGCTTGTCCCCTTTTACTTTAGCATATCCTTCATAGATATTTTGAAGTTTGTCCCAAATATCTTTTGTAGTGTCACAATGCATCACCTTCACAAATACTAAATCAACAAGACTACCTAGAATAGTTCTTTTATCCTTCTAATTGTTTTCATCGAGTTTCTTTCCATCTTTGTCTGTTGGAGGAGTGGCAGGTGCTGTATATCCATCTACTACTGATTTCTAGACATCAAATCCATGTTCCTATAGAAAAGTGTTCATCCTTTTATTCTAGAAAGCATAATTTTTACCATCGAACATTGGTGCTCCAATCTTAGCATACTCCATGATCTTCCTTCTTGTAATACCCACGTTTGCCCCAACTTGTAATTAATCATTAATCATGATCACCATGATATGACATGGGAACAATGTAAATGTATTATTTAGATTTCCAATGACTGATTGTGGGGGTAAAGCCTTGAAGTACTGGCCATGATATCACTAGAGGAAAGAATGAGGAAACTGTGGAGAGGGTTCACTAGTTCAAATGACCCAAATTCCCTTTGTTGATATAATAAGCCTCATCCAGATCCCAAGGAGAGAAATCAATTAATGACAGAAGGAATAGTGGTTGGATAATCAACCACCCCCATGAATGGAAGCATGGTCTGACTAAATAATTTCAGCCCGAAGTACCACAGGGTCTCACAGACTAGGTTGACCTGAGTTTTCTTCTGAAAGAAGGAACATAATAGGTTGAGAACCATCTTGGGAAAATATATACATAAAATAGAGATAAGGAGAAGACACACAAAAAAGGAGGAAGAGCGTGTGAGGCTCTGCAACTAGCAGGAGAGACACCAGACGAGAGCACATGCACATAGGGGAATGCACGACCTGGGTATGCAAAAGGAAAGAGAAAGGCCATGAGTTTGATGCTGAGGAAACATCTGATAAACCTCACAGGTTTGCTGTGAAAGAGAGAGGATCTCTGAGAAATGACACAAATTTCCCTGATGATATCATGGCTTGGCACGTGGGTGGCGAGAGTGCTAAGAATGAATTCCTATGAGCCTATGGTTGGGTGGAAAGGCGAACACCCACATTCAGTTGGTTGGATGCAATTGTAATAGATAAGTACTTTGTTTAGCCTGTTCACTTGAATTGAAATGCATGATCGAATGTCTGGGTCTGTGACTAAGATTTGTAGTGTTTGATTCATAATGAAGATGTTTAATGTTCTTCTGTAAACTATTACCTTCGAATGGTTATAAGATGACCAGCGTGGCCTTTGGTGTGGTTAGGAAATCCTCCAGGTATTCTTCCCAGAGATCAAATTCACTGTAATAGAATCGGGGAAAACTCCACGGGACTACTATAGTCCTATTGATCCTTCGAAGGTTCCTTTCCCTGTGTTAGAACCTAAGTTCAGTGAGTGGAGGGCACTTCCTTCAAACCAGTAGCCTAAGAGATCACATGATCGTGACCATGACCTTAACCAAATCTTAGCTAAGATTCAATCTTATAGACCGAGACACATTAGAGGGTCCATATGACCAAGGTATCAAAACCCTGCGCTAGCCAAAATGAGTAAGACATTTTGGATTCGGGACTTTGGGTGTTCGTGGCTCCTGGGCATTGCAACCTTAATTAAATATTGGAAAAGAGGTATGACCGTAGCCTTTGGGGCTTGACAAATCTCCATATAACAAGGGCCTAGGAACCCTGGGTTAAGTCCTGAGGGAGCTAAGTGTTTGGGACTCCGGAGCTCTGGGGAATTAAGTATTTCAAAGACCAAATTGTGCCAAAGATGAACTGTCTAGTCAGTGGCTTGACGGTGGAGAAAAAAATGGTGGTCATTTACCCATTACCGAGGGACTCGTACCCACGTTAAACCCCAATCCAATTACCAGTCATGAAGCTACATGAATCGTAGATCTAGGGACACTCGGGAATCTCCCTGACTGTTAGATCTATGTCGAGGTCAGTCTGGCATTGACCGCTTCGGGAGAACAAAGGTGTTGCACCTTCAAAACTCCCGAACGTCGAATTGACAAAGTAATGAGGACTGTCGATCTTCAGATCCTTCGGGATCCTCCTCAACCATCGATCTGGGGACTCCATTAAGAACCCCTCTTAACCATCCATCAACCAGGATGTGTGTCCATGGATCGAGTATATCCGGGAGGTTCTAACTTGATGGTGAATGGGAAACTCACTGGAGTGCCAAAAGGCTGGAGCCCATCTTAGTTTTCCATCATCAAATACATGTGTCACTAGATCCTATAGTCCAGAGACTTAGTACTTCAGAGGAACTTGGTCGAGAGTCTTCAAGGCATGAATAATTCCAAAGTCATGAATGACAGAGTAAATATCAACCGTTGATAGGTAGGGGATGCATGGCACTAGATCCTTTAGTTTAGAGACTTGGCACTCTAGATTATTCACGATGTGAGGAATTGGTAAGCTCTAAAGACTGGAGTTGCGAAGTAATGAGATTCGTAGATATATGAATCTACGTGGATAGACCTCGATTTTGAGATCCAAAAGAAGTTAAAAGGATATATGTCTGGGGTTGACGTGGCTTACTGACATCATCCAGGGTGATGTGGACCTGCAAATAAGGTTCCACATGTCACCAAGATATGGATGAATCACAGACTCCTTATGACTATTAGTACATGACACGTTTCAACCCCTAATGAGGACACATGTCACCCCTAACCCTCACTGCGTGTCAGCCTCTGGTTCGTTCCCGCTTAACCAACGTGGTTGGTGATACGATTGGGACTCCAGGAGTCTGGGACTTCAGAAGTTTGAAGGATTTGGGGTGTAGTATAGTGGCGGGAAGTTCAACGCAGATCATCGAACGTCGAAAAAGGAACGTCCAATGTCGATCTTTGAACGTCGAAAAAGGGGTGTTTAATGTAGAACGTCGAATTTTGAATGCCAACGTTCAACATAGAATGTCGAACGCCTATCGTCGAATGAACAAGGCCACGTGGAAGGATTTTGGGACTTCAGGAAGTATGCATGTGGTAAGAAAAGGGGATTTCAATGCCGAACGCCAAATACCCCAATTGATAAGCCCAAACAACTTTGGGAGGCTATATCTTGGGAACCAAAGGTCAGATCAGAGCCCGATAAGAGTCGTTGGAAAGATATGGGCCAATAGAAGAGGATGAAGACCTCAGAGGGGTGGTTTGAGATGATTAGAGTAAGAAAATTTTTTATGCCCCATCCCTAGAAAGGGTATTTAGGGCTTGGGTGTGTTAAAAATTAGTATCAGAGCATGGAAACAACACTTGGCTTGGTTGGGCTCATGCACGAGTCAAATAAAAATATTATTAGAAAAAAATTAAGGGAGAGGGCATACTACCCTACCCTATCTAACAGAGCATGATTCAGACACCGACCTAGATAGGCTGGAGAACAGTGATAAGACTAGTTTAATCAGGCAAAGAGGATCCTATTGAAAGGTAATTATACCTTTGGGAGATTATTTATCATGTGCATTGACTCCTTGAGGAGAAGTACTTTCGATTGTAACTCTTTTGTTGTTTTCAAATTTTTATAGCATAAATCTTAGCGTGATGAAATCAACAAAAGAATTAGAATTGCTGACTTGTTGGATTAATGGATGTCCCTACAGAAGTAGGAGTGTGTTGATAAGAACTTAGGATAAGACCTGAATGTGAATGGATAATAATTGAAGGGTCTTGTCAAGGGAAACTTAAGCCTGAAGAATGAATAAATCAATGTTTGTAATATTTCCTCTAAGCATGGGAAGTTGGAGCATCTGACATTTATGATGGCCGTTTGTATAAAAGACTAGACCCTGTGTATATAACTCATGACCAAGAGGACTGATGAAACTGTGTAGGGTTAGTTTACTTGACCTATAATGGTTGAAACATGTAGTAGGGATAATCTATTTAAGTGAGATAAAGAGGAGTCCTTTGAGACTGTTTCTAATTCCCATAAAGGGAAAAAGTTAAGCCAGATTATGAGCTCATTGTTGTACGGAATGTGTATTGGCATGAGTACTTGTCTAGGCATGCAAATGCAAGATGAGAACATGTTGTGATGCATATGATGATGGTTTCCTGAATATAACATGTCAATAGACTCAGTTAAACCTATGGTTAGTGGTAGTGTAAGACCTATTGCTGGGATGTATTCGTCAATAATGACCTGATAATAGTAGGGGAGTTAACAACCTAAATGAAAATGGTTGCTAGGGTAACCCAATAAGCAAGTAAAAAGGATTTCCTTGATTGAAAGGGTCTACTAACCAAGACCAGTTGGGAAGCCAAATTGGTTGATTCTGTTACCTTGGGAATGGTTATAATTTCCTAGATTGTATTTCTAAGTTGGGTAGTATTCTATGGAGGTTGAGGCAAGAGTATTTTCTTGCTAGTTGTTATCATATAGAAAGGGACATTGGTTATGACTATGTCTGATTCAACTTCCATGTGGATAGCATGTGAATGACTGCAAGCTCCTAAATGAGAGGGAAGCTCTGTGTTGAGTATCTCTATGGAACTTGTCCTGAGAATGGAAGTAAGATCCTTGGGAAAAGGATCTAGAAGTCTGATATGTCCATGTGCATGTATGACATGGAAAGGGTACAAAAAATGATATTGCATGATGTACGTTTGGGATAGGTGTGTATAGGCTTGAGTGCATGGATTTAATGCATTATGAAGCTTCTTGATGTGATTCCTAATATTTATACCAACTAGGTATGGATGATATTAAATGTGCAAGTGACGCACATGTATGATGTAAGAATATATGTATACTGAAGGAACAGTATGGCTTCCTTGATGAGAGATATGTAAGGAAAGAATTACTCTTGCCAAGATTGAATGAATACCATGGATGCATGGCCAAATCTATTCTGAGGAGTCATGAAAGATTGGTTTTGAATGATAGCTTGAGGGGAATGTGTTCCATTCCCTCAATAAAGGCTAGTATAAAAATATGAAAGAGTAAATGGGAAAGGATGCTCTATTATCATGAAAAAAGGCAACATGATTAATCCTTTGAGGACTGCATGAGAACAATTGTGAACAATCATAAGTTAAATGATTTATGATTATGCATGTGGTTAAGTGCATCATGGATGTAAGTTAATAAAACAAGGAATATGTGTGGACAAATAATATGGATGCATAACAAAGATGTATGTTTATATTCCTTATGGAATATTTGGTAAACAACCGAAGCTAACTCAAGGTTGAGGCCATCAAAGATAGAGAAGGATATGCAATAAGGAAGTTTCATGCTGAAGGAGTTCCCCATGGAAGAACTATGTGAAGAATTTGTCAAGAGAACAGAGTCACCACCTTAATGACTTCAGATAATTGAGTAGTGGGATACAAGCCTATTTATATAAGAATCCTAGATTACATTCTAAAACAAAATATATGAGTGGAAAACTATCCCACGAGTATAGACCATTTTGATAACCGAATGGTAAGGTGCAACATGCACAAGGTCATGGCTCATTGTGAACAAAATATTTTCTATTAAAGCATGTTGATGTATCCTAAGAGTTAGGGTGAGCCTAATCGAGGCTACTCAAGGAAAAGATCAGGAAGATCAAAATAAGAAGTAGATTGCATAAGTGAGGTGATGCAGGAGCATTGTTGGAAAGTGCACAGAGGCAAGACCACTCAACACGTGAGAGTTCTTCCAAAACTTCAACGTGGGTAGTTACAACCGATTTCAGAATTTGCCTCCACTCAGCGTTAGAATTCACCTTTGGAGGCACGTTTGAACCGGTGCCGAAATTTACCCTTTGAGGCAAGTTTTGAAATTGTAAACAGAGAAGGAGTTTCCACTTTGGATTTGGAATGCGACTGAACTAAGATAGCGTAGGATGAATTTTAGAGTAGGCAAATAGCCAGGGGAAACCCTAGAAACATTTTTGAGTTATGTAGAAGTTTGTACACCCAGTTAGAGAGGGCTGCAATACAGAGAGAAATTAGCTATAAGAGAGAACTGCGAGTTAGCAGGAGATCTTAGTGTTTTGAGTTACTGTAATTTTGAATGTATTCTGTAGCCATTGGGCACTTGTGAATATAACATAATGGAAAATTGATCCAAATGTATGGTGTGTGGACTGTGTACATTTTCCTGTCATTTATGTTTACATGAACAAGTGGATGGAACTGTGAGTTTTTCCAGTTTCAATTGTTTCTCTTCATTGGAAGCTATGCAAGGTGTGTATCGAGCCAGGGAGGAACGTAAGGAGATCAGGAGGAATTTCTCTAAGATAAATACCATGGATCTGAGTTATCGAAATCCCTCAAACACAAGGAGTGCGCGGGAAATTGAAGTCTAAACCAGACAAAGCTCAGGAGGGATAACGCTTCGGAAAGTGTTATCGAGATCCAGGAACTCATTCCCTAGAAGGAACGAAGACCGAGTCTTCGAAGACTTAGAAAATATTCTAAGTATGAAGTGAGTAAAAGCTCAGGAAGAAGAACGCCACCGAGCGTTGGATCGCAGCGGAAGATCCCGTAGACCGTATGATTTGAGGGAGAAGCACATGCTTTAACGCTGCGTAGATCTGGGAGGGGAGATCTCAAAGATCTGAACGAACGATGGAGAGTCCTTGAGGAGAAATGATGAAACCACGCCAGCTTTTAGATAAGATGGAGCTGCGGGGAGGTTAGCAGCGAGGGATTTTTGACATCCAAAGCTCAGGAGGAATAGTGACCATCGATCTCAAATAGATCTGGACCGTTGGTCCATTTCACGATTTCGGGTACCGAGAGTTGGAAGGATAGAGATCCTTGTCTCTTAAAACCCTGAATCATGGAATCACAATTCGACATGAACCGTCGATCACAGGCAGCTCTGGACCGTTGTTCCATTTCACAGTTTTGGGTATCGTGAGTTGGAAGGATAGAGGTCCTTGTCTCCCAAAACCCCAAATCATGAAATAGAAAAATAGCGAGGTCGGATGTGGACCGTAGATCTCAGGGATTATTGTGAGTCATTGATCGAATGCCAAGGCATTTTGACATTTTGACATTTTGGCGACTGGGGATTCCAAGGAGCAGAGATATCCCTTGCACCCAGATTTCACGAAACATGAAAACCCGAAAGAATAGGCGTTGGGACATTTCGGCATTTCGACAACCAAGGATTCCAATGAGCAGAGATATCCCTTGCATTCTGATTTCATGAAATGTGAAAAACCCGAAGGAATAGGTGCTAGGACATTTTGGCATTTCGACAACTGGGGGTTCGAAGGACGAAGGGACAGGACGCTTGACTTGTGAAGTCCCGACCCACAATATTTTGACATTTTGACAACCGGGGGTTCGAAGGACGAAGGGACGGGACGCTTGATTTGTGAAGTCCCGGTCCATGATATTTCGACATTTTGATGACCGAGGATTCAAAGGACAAAGGGATGGGATACTTGACTTGTGAAGTTCCGGTCCACGAGAAGCGCCCTTTTTGTCTTAGCGCAAGGTCACGGCTCTTGGTCGTGTGCTATGGGAGCTCATGCTTGGTGCTTGGAAAAGCCAACTGAGCATTTGTGGGGTCCTGTGTGTTCATTCAAAGGATTCCAGTTTGGAACCAGAAGAGCCATTTCGGCTCCGGAATCAGAAGATCCTGACTAGGAGGTCGCGCAACCCTTAAGAGGGATAGGGGGTCTGCATCAGCTGGTATCAGAGCATTAGTTTTTTTTCTGTAGACTTTAGGTGAAGGAGGAAAAGAAGGAGACAGAGAACTTAGAGCTGTACTCTGTGTGTGACAGATAGTCAACATAATGCCGCTAAGAAGATGAGATCCACCTTTAGCCAACCATGCTGTAGAGAGGGAGATGAGAGAGCTTTGCGCCTGATTGGAAACAATGGAAGCAACACAAAGAAGAGCAGTTGACATTGGGGATGTCAGTGATGCAGAAAGTGAAGAGGTTGAGGTTGTAGAAGAACATTTGTTGAGATAAGTTGCCATATTGGGAGGTAGAGCTAAGATATAGGTCCCCATGTATGAGGGAAATCTAGATGCTGAAGAAATGTTGGACTGGATAAGGTCCATGGACAAACA
>JASDQU010880419.1:0-31580 GCA_032191745.1 Picea mariana
GGAGACATTTTCATTTTGAATCATCTTGTACTTGAACATTTAAGTGGGGTAAAAGGAGGTTGCCCCCTCGAAGAGGCTTATTATCTGAAATTATCTCTTTTTCAAGGCATTGAGTACTTTTTCTGAGGATTTTCTATGCTATATTGATATTTGGTTCTTAACAACTTTTGTGGCACTCAATATGATCGAGGAAGAGTACATAACAACGTGTTCAACATGTAGCGAAGCAGTGTGGCTTTGAAAGTTACTTGCAGAGTTGTTTGATCTCGAGTTAGAGGAGACTTTCATATTGTGTGACAACGAGAGTTGCATAAAGATTACAGACAAGCCATTGTTTCATGACAATTCCAAGCATATTGAGATCAAGTACCATTATATATGATGTAATACCCCTAAGATGAACCCCAAATTGTAAATGAAAATGTACTTAAGATGGTAAGTTGTTTTATATCATTTTTCATGCACGTTTCATGGTATAGTGCGCACATGTACTGCACACTAAAGTGATGAAGTGTGCACATTCCAGGGTACCGCATGCAATAAACTTAAGTGCACATAATTTTGAGGCTAGAGAGCCATTGTGTTTATGTTGTGTTTTGTAGGCTTGTGAGCCAGTTTATAATAAGCCACAAGGCTTATGTGATTATTAGACTAGAGAGCCTAGATGTTAAAGGCTAGTGAGCTTATTTTTGTATATATAAATACTCATATCATTAATATATTACATCGTTGTGTGTAGACCGACCGTGATAAAATAGTATGGGGGACTAAACTCCACTAGTTGTGGAAAATGGGCTAAATGTAAAGGATAAGGGGCTAAGCTAGGGAGCTTAAGCCAAAAAGGAATATTATATTAATATTCCTTAAATTATAAAGTATGGATAATTATTTTATCCTAAGTTCTAAGGATGGGGACAAGTGGGAAAAAGTAGTTCTCAACATGACAAGTGTCATGTTGGGGACATGCATACATATAGTTTGGACTTAGTTCATTTTCCATTCATTCCATCATGATTCACTCACTCATGTACTTGTTCTTTGTACCTTCCTGTACCTGTATTTGTACCTGTACCTATATTTGTATCAGTACCTGTACCTGTACCTGTACCTATATATGTACCTGGCTAACTTAGGAAAGGGAATGAAGAAGCAGGTTGTCAGGCCCATGGGATATTGAAGAGGCGGTTTTTCAGACCCATGAGAAATTCTCTCTAGGTGAGAGAATTGTTGGGAATTGATTTCTCGAAGGTGCCAAACTGTAGCTACAGGGATTTGAGACTTCCTATCTGGCATGTTCCTGAAGCCTCTAAAAGGAAGGCGTGCAGCTGAAGGAAGGTTGAGCAGAGAATGAGCACACTTCCTAGGGTAGGACAGACATGTGGGGAATGAGGGACTGTAGGATGTTAGTTCGATTTGACACCTATGATAGAATTTTTCTTCTTGTCTAAGATTCACCAACATGGTTAGGAATCCCTTTACCCGGGTGGAGTTTAGTCCCAGCTTGGGGGTGACCCACTGCTAAGAGTGATGAGCAGCATGGTATAAGGCTGGGAGGTTCATGGAAGGTCTACATGCAGTTGGTAATATTTTTACCAAGATAAGTGTCAATTGTGTGTTAAATTGTGTGTTGCATTATTATTTATGCATTTATTTTTATGGGTTTTTCTGTTTGTGTTGCATGTGTATTTTTATTATTATTTTGTATGAATCTGTGCATTTTCATAATGTATGTGTCTGTTTTAAGTTTTATATATAAAGTTCCGCAAGAGATTTTGTGTGTATATGTTTTAATTTTGTATTCAATTCAAAAATTTTATGTGGCATAGCCCAGTTGGATGTTGGGGATGTTAAAATATGGTATTAGAGCACGAATTTTTAACACTGAGCCTAGATGGGTTGAGCAAGTTGAATTGAAGTGAAATTTCAAAGAGAATTGATTTTAATGTGGCCAAATTTCAAATTACAATGCGTCCATGGTAAAAATCAAAAGCAATTGCATGGAATTGGGCAAAAGCCCCAAATTCTGTTGTTAAAATTCATGGGAAAATGGAGAAATTTGGCCAAGTGGTGAGATACTCTTAATTTAATATCTGTTCTAGCAAATTCAGACCTTGAATTGGTCGAATTTGAAGTTACAGGGAAGCCACGACAGATGGAGCGATATTAGTTGATTAAAATTGTTAATTTGTGAATTTAGTTTGGGAAAAATTCATTCCAGGAATGTCAACCAACAACTATTTGTTGTTGCAGAGGTTGAATTGGTTTCATTAGGGTGAAATTGAACAAATTTCATAGTTGCAGAATGTCTACGGTGAAAATTGGGAAAACATTTCGCAAAAGCCCCAATTTCTGCAACGAAATTGATGAGGAATTGATGCGCATACAAATGAATGTGTGTAGGTGTGCACACTAAAAATGCACGTTGCACAGTGAAAAGAGTGGTAATGCAGAAAAAATATTTGTGTGTGGGTGTGCGCACTTAAATTTGGTGATGCATGGTGTTGAGTGGTAATGCGCAGAAAATATTGGTGCCCGGGTGTGTGCACTTAAATTTTGCATTGCACGGTGCAGAGTGGTAATGCACGAAAAATATTGGCACACGGGTGTGCGCACTTAAATTTGGCATTGCACGATGCAAAGTGGTAATGAGAAAAAAAATAACGGTGTGAAAATATGTGCACTAAATTTGTCATTGTGTGGTGCATATTGGGTGTGCACACGCATAATATTGGCGCGCATGGTGTGCGCAGTATTGGTAGAGCGCAAAGGAATCTTGTTGGTGTGTGTGCAATGTAGGTATATTCTTGTTGCATGACAATTTAATTGATGGTGCACGTGGAGTACTGGTGCGCAGTGGGAGCTCACTAAACTTTGGCATGGTGTAGCGCATATAGTAGAATGTGAGTGGAATATTAGCATGTGACACAAGAATTGCATGGAACATGTATTAGTGCATGAACCAAAATTGTGCGCAGTAGATATTAGCGCGTGACACAAAAGTAGTGCACACCAGTTATTGGCACAACAAAGAAGTGATCCACATTGGTTATAAGTGTCCAGAGCATGTGCTACCTTATGGTGTTTTTGTGCAGTATAAATATGGGTGTAAATTTTCAAATTTGTGTGCACAAAGTCCTTTGGATGGTCTACAACAACAAAAAACCAGTGAATTTTCTACGACATTTTATATTGTTCGAAGGTTATCCTTTTGCAGCGCATTTTTGAGGCCCTAAACAACATTTTTAGCTACTCAAAAACCCTGAGAACAGAGTGTACACTTTGTATGAAGGTACACTTTCTCTCTGAAGCTAAAATGAAAGATCCTGGAGATAAATTTCTAATGGTGTAAACCATTTTTCAAACAGAGCTTTTATGAGGTAGTTACAGGATAAACAATGGAGGGTAAATTTTAAGACCCAACTAACTTCGAAAGGCCATAACTTTCTACTCCTAAATCATATTGAGGCACAGGAGAAATATATGAAAATCTATTGGACCACAGAAAAAATTCCTAGAGATGAATTAAAATTCGGGCATGTTAAAAATGTTTAATATGGCAAAGAAGGTGCATGTATAATTCTAGACCAAAAACACTAATTGGCCTAGAACTTCAACAGGTTGTAACTAGTAGCCCAGAACCGAGAAAGAGATGAAATTTGGATAGAATGTCCAAAATATTTATATGAATAAAAACCAATTGAACTCATACCAAAAATCCAATGGATTAGGTGAAAAAATGCATAATTACAACGCAGATTTGCACCGAGTTGAAGTGGGAACAAGAGAAATTAATGGAGAATTTTCAAATGACCATAACTTTATGCTCAAGACTCGGAATTGAGAAAGGGAGAACTCATTAGAAAGGTATTAGATAGAGGAGTCTAATTATCCACCCAAAACATTGATCTGGATGTTAATTTTCACAACAGATCAAAAGAAGGAATTATGATGCATTATTGGAACAAAATTGTACATAATTTCATAAATTTGTTAAATTATTTAGCATAACGAATTTTGTTGGCTGCACATTTTTGCAAGGTTAAAAAATTTTAGTTATTAAGAGGTTATAAGGTTGAAATTTACTTAAATATAAGCATAGGCACTCATGGAAAGAGTGTTATGACAAAGATATTTCATAAGATTATCAAAAGCTAGGACTACAAAATGTTAAGGTATGAATAGGGATGCAACCCTAAAGTCTTGGGAAGTCAATAAAAGAAGTCCACTCATGTTATTCAAGTAATCAATAGAATTTGATAAAAGGAATAGATCATGTAGTGAATGAATTAGTGAAAGTATATTTACTCCCAAAGAAACCAATATACAAATTAAGCAGTACATTGGAGTCATATCTATTATAAAATTAATTGACTATCAGAATGATAGTTATCAGATAAAGAAAGAGGCTTAATGCTATATGGATAAAAAGTTCATCATAACTAGGGATTAGCTATGAAATTATAGATTAATTATTCCCTTATGGTTATCAGAGTGGGCAGTGGAAGCATGGTATGAAGGGCATCACTTCAAGGGTAAAGAAATGAAGGTGCACATAAGTAAGGAGTGTTGGTTGAGGCATAGGTGCATAAATATGGCATGATGGAAGGGGATTATGAAAGTCAGGCTGAAATCAAATTGTTCAAGGAAGGAGAAAGTAATAGTCCTGAAGAAAATCCAAGTGCTGATATGATCATATAAGGAAGGGATAAATCAAGTACCTCAAGAAGGAAGTTGGTGTTAACTATCCAAGGGTACTCAGAAAACATGACTGGAAATATAATTGGGTCATGTAGGAGTTGGATCAGAGGGATCCAAATAATAATGGAATGATGAAAATTAATATCAGCATAATATGTAGTTGCAAGTCCATGAACATCCTAGGACAATGTATGAAGAAATCATGAAGTAGATATCAAGATGATAGGAATGAAGGACAACACTCCAGGAGGGAAAGAAAGAATAGTAGAGGATTGTTGATACATTCCAAAGGTATTGAAGATATTTCCACAATAACATGGAGATGTCAAACCCAAGAAAGAATTAAAAGTGAAATGAATATCTGTAGAGAGTCAGTAAAGAGCCATGAAGAAGAAAATGGTTCTATGCATGGTTTTGAATGCAAAAGAGATGGTGCCTGAGAAGAATCCATCTCAAGTGGCATAGAGCCATGGGTGACATTTCCAAGGGGTGGAAGTATCACTTGAAATTATGATGGTAAAATAAAAGAAGTATTAAGTACATTTAATTAATTATATGTAGCTAGAGAAGGAGGCATATGTCCATCCTTACAATATGCTAGAGATTTTCTATGCAAGATGTTAGCACCATGACTTTTGTAGTTAGAATTAGCCCTAGATGAGTAATATTTTGTGTGTCAAAGATTGTAAGGTCAGTGATCAAATAAAGAGTGGTTCGAAATCATCGAGTAACGGGTCTTGCCATAAGTTGGTTAAAGGGGTGTAAGGTTCGCAACGTTTAAATTGTAAGGGTCCATTTCCCTAAGTCTCAAGTCATTTCGGAAAGGTGGAAATTACGTACCAAAATAGATTCAAGTGGTTAAGATAAAGGTAACATTGAAAGATATCATGAGAATCATTCCCTAATCATGAATTCAGAAAATTAAACAATCATGGCACTCATATCATTTCTACTTTGCACACTTCAAAAGTGTACCCATTGCAAGAGTTTGTTGTGCAAATCTTCAACTTGATTTCTAACTTCTCGCCGCCATGGATTTACAATCATTTTCCATGATTTCATTATGTATCCATTCAAGCATAAATATTGGTCACCCTTCATGCCTTTCCTTCACTATTAGACTTTTTGCATCATTCGTAGTTTTTTTAGCAAACTCTCGATCCCTTCACTACATAAAAGTTATTTGCTACTAGTCATTACACAAGTCTATTGTGTTGATTTTTCCATGTATCCTCCTTTTTTTTAAACCATTTCTTAAAGATTTTTGGATCTCTCTACAAGCTATCCTTTTGGATGAATTGTTTCTTCTCACAGTCATCCTTATTCCTTTTGAATTTCCTCCTGTTGTGTCGATTTTTCCCACTGCACCGATTTTCCATCTTGCTTTAATGCCACATCGAGTTTTCCACTGCGCCAGAATTTTCCCTCACAATTCCCTACTGCATCAAGTCTCCCATTGTTGTTTTCTACCGCATTGAGTTTCCCCACTGCACCAATTTTCCCGTCGCGCTTTACTATTGCGCCATGAATTTATGTGGCCGATTTTGTTTGTTGTGAGAAGATTTATGTTGCTACCATTCTTGCAATCTCTGCAAAGTTTTTCATTCTTATTTTTTGCACAAAGAGGGTATCAAAATTTATTACTGTGCACATGGAATCAATATATACTAGCATCATGGAAGTTTCCCAAAGAATAAGAAAGAAGGTGAGAAGTGTCAGGGCCATGAGGTTTGAACCTCAGTATATGAAGTTAATAAATGAAGACCCAATGATCAAGGCATATTTTGAACAATCTGGGTGTATTCGTTTCTATGAAAGGATCAAAGGATATAATGCAAATATGGATGAACAGTTCTCCCTCAATTTTACTTGGGTTAGCATGACAATTGCAGGAATCACTTTCTGAGTGACAGAGGAAACTTCGTCAACTGGGACGGAGATCCCTCCACATGGAGAAAAATGGTTTAAAGGAATTCTTTTAGAAATTTCATGTTATATGGATTTTGTCAAGCCTGAATGTCGATATTAGAAAATTGGAGCCGAAATTCCAAGCCAATATCTCCTAGAGCCTTTCAAGAAAGTTCTAAAGCTAATCATAAGATGTTTCACCTATGACGGAAGGTTTGACAAGGTGTATCCATATCACAGCAGGTTACTGATGCACTTCATAGGGAAAAATCCCTTGAATCTACCTTTCTTCTTATGTCGAAGCTTGGGAAATATGGTGGACAACGTCCACACAAGGCTGATCAACCGAGGAACAATTTATTCTATTTTTTGTTAATGAAGATGTAAGTGGTTGAAAGCATTGAGACATTTGAACAAGGACGCAGGTTCTTTTCTAATTTCAGCTAACATCCCAGAGACCCCAAAAGATACATTCCTCTACCTGCATAGGAAACAACACTTCACAGTGCAAAGGCAAGAAAGGAAGATCTTACTCAAAAAGGAAAAGGGAAAGAATTAGAAGACATGTCATTCAGTCAGCCAACATCCCAGAAGAAAAGCAGGTCAATGTTGACTAATAAAACTGAGGAGATCTAATCTCCTAGTAAACCACACACCAAGTCTTATGCCAAGCAATTTCCCATGCACTTCGTTCATCTAGAGATTGTTGAAGGTGAAAACAAGGGAATTGATGAAAGGCAGGTGGATTTAGGTGAGGAAAATAAAAATGTTCAGGAATTTTCATAGAAAATGAAGAAAGCACAACATGTTATTGCCCAATTTTATCAAGAGAACAGAGAGTTAAGAAGAAAGATGGAAGAAAGGACCATCGAAACACTATCTTTGCAAGTCAAGAAGGTCAGTTACCCCCTACCTCACCCACAATGAGAGAAAGAAATGTAAATTGGATTAAAAATAGCTCAGAGAGGCCCAACATGTAATCATTGAGTTTCAGTAGGAGCAGAGGATGTTAGAGGAAAAAATCACAGAAAATTTCAAAGAGTGCATACGATCTATTGATAATGCATGTGCAACTCTCTCCAGTGCTCAATCAAAACTGAAAAGAAACACAATTTTGTTGAGACATGGGAAAAGTTTGAGAAAACATAACTGGTCTTTAAGAAAAAAATTCATAGATTTAAGGTTGTAGGCGACGTCGGAGGCATGAGTAAGAGAGCCTCACTTTTGTCTTTTCGGGTTGTGGCATGGAATATTTTTTTGTATATATCCTTCTTTCATATGTTAACAAGAAGTCTGGCGCAACACTTGCACAATGAATATTCGATGCGCATACGCTATAAACTTACCTAATGAGAAGGGAAGGTATTAATGAAACACATGCAAGTTTTGAAAGAGATGCATGGTCCCCAACCATTGCTACCACTTGGAGTTGCAAGAGCGAACACAAATGGACATCCCCTACATAAAATTGCCATGCGTGCACTATATCCAGTGATCATGTAGCAACAACCAGAGTCCTCTATACAGAGGTAACATAGTTTGCAGCAGTATGTATGATTACTAAGGCATCTCTTGGAAGGAAACACTGATTTATCACAACCAGATGGTTGAATCTTACTCATGACCAAATGATTGAAATGAATATGTCGGTTATTTTATGATTGGGCATAGTTGGGTTTCTATTTTTAGTAAATTATATTGAAAATATTGTCTAGGGGGGAAGTAATTGAATCCGAGATTCTAGGGGAAAGTAGTTCGAGCATGGAAACCCAAGAGGGAGTTAGTTTTCTATGTATTGAATATTGAATATTTTTTATGTAATCTGGCTTGGAAAAGTAGGGTAGACAGGGCACTCTTGAATGTAATTTTTGGAATCTGATAGAAATATAATGCAGAGGTCCTGAATCATTTGATGAAAAGATCCAGTGGTTTTATGTATTGTGATCCTATCTTCGTATGTACTTCTTTTTTATTGCAAATTCATGTCTGTTTCATTTCTTTAAATTGGAATTATTTAAAGGGTTTAAAATTCATCTCATGGTTCTTTAGACTCAACCATTTAAACTCTGTGTTTTCTTCTAAGTTAAGTCATAATTCATCTCTAATGGTGCTCTGATTTGCTTTATGTCTCTCTTTTCTTTCGCCATACACAACGATATTGAAACTGAAATACCATTGTGTATTTAGCATTTATCCTCTCGAAGATTCCCTTACCATTCATTTGTTTCTCCTATTTTCAGGGGGTTGACTCCATAGCCCAAAGGTACTATACTTCATTTCTAAAGAAACTAGAAAAAACTTTCTCAAGTATCTAAATCTAGTCGCCAATCCAAAGTTATTATCAATGAGAGACTAGGTCTCAGAGAGATCCCTCTCTAGATTGGGAAGGCTAGTTTATAGTCTTAAAGTTGGTTTGTAGGTTACCTTGTCAGGTCATTTCTCTTCATCCCAACAATTTACCAAGAGCTAACATTTTGGTGCCATTGTCGGGGACATAATTGAAAACTTTCCCTTGGAAAAATGACTAAAGTTGTAGATTTGATCCCTAAGGGTAACAGTGAATCAGATACCTATATTGGTTGAAACATATTTTACCCCTGTGACTTCATTGAATAAGATCAATAGTGTGAAGTAGTCCGAATCATAAATCCTGGCTCCTAAGAAAGTTTACACTAGAGAGAACACTGATCCAGAGCCTGCAACATCTGTGTTTGATACTGAAAAACTTCTACACAAAAGAAAGGAAAGGATAACAGACTCAGTATGTTACATGGAAAGGAACCTATCTTTGCCTAAAGACGGGGAAACAATCATTGACGACCTTGACTTCAATTTATTATTTGAACAAACCCTATTTCGGTCCATATCAGAATCTTATTTGAATGAAATCATCTTCGATGAGGAAAATTTACAATCTTTAATACCAACCAACCCCCCTCAAACCGATGTAATTCCCATTCAGAATATTCAGCCAGTTCAAATTCCTCCTAGAGTCATGGCCACCAGATTCACCCCTTGCCCTGCCGGCCTAATTACATGATTTTACTCATAATTATAATCAAAGGATTAAATTATACGATGATAAATGGAATGATTCATCTCAAAAACACTTAAATTGGTTTAATGACTTTGTCTACCAGGAAGAGTTATATTATGAGGATGCAAAAAAGAGATTGTTTGCACAAAATCTCTTTTGTGAGGTCAGAAAATGGTTCAAATCTCTTCTAGCAGCGATTATCCTTAATTTTGCAGCTTTTAAACACTTTTTCTCGCCAGGTGGGGTGATAAAAAGAATCTTTTTCAGTTAATAACTCAGTACAATAATATAAAAATATCACCAAATGAAACAGTACAAGAGTTCTCAATTAGATTTATGAAAGTTTATAATTCAATTCCCACAGAAGTCAAACCTCCTCTCGGATCTTCCCAACTTTGATATGTTGATTCTTTTGACAGTGAATTTGCCTTGCTATTAAGAGAAAGAAGATCTAATACATTATATGATACGATGAGTGACACAATTGAAGTAGAAGTAAATCTGATGGCATCAGGGAAGATCAAACATAATCTTGACAGAAGTGTGAATAAGGTCCAAGGGGAAGCACAAACCTCTATGTCTCAATCATTGGATGATCAATTTGAATTGATGATGAAGATGATGGAAAGACTCATGGAAAGGATGTTCGTGAAAAATAAGCCTGCCACCAGGGATCAAACTGATTTTCAGCCCCAAAATCAAAATTTTAGAAGAGCCCCAGTTCCATAGGTCAGGCAAAGAGACCAAAGGGATCAGGGTGTTCAACAAATAAAGCCTCCTTTCCAAAAAGAATATGCAAAAAAATATTTCGATAAAATAATCGAAGACCGTATGCATTGTTGTGACGATAGGAAAAAAAACATCTTCTTAACCAAAGGAGAACACAATCTAATTTATGGATGCACATGATGAGTTTATGCAAGAGAATGATGATATGTTGTCATCGGAACCAAAATAGTTTAGGAAAGGATACCACAATGCTATTATGCATCTACAAAAGCAGTATAACCTCAGAAGTAAAAATGCGCCTACAAATATTCCAAAGGGGAATCCTACAAGGGAACTTCAGAAAAATACCCCTTCTTCAAGCCAACTAAAGAAAGATAATTCAGTAAGGGATGTAATGGATAAATGAAAATCAAAAGAAGAAACCCCAAAGAAATTACCCGAGGAAAGAAAGGAAATGGTCATCAAAGAGGTATAAAAAACTCCATCTCCTTTTAATTTTGAAAGCGAAATGGCTAAAATAAAATTTTCTATTTTGTTTGATGAGATGGTCAAGAATAGAGAATATAAAAATTAAATCATTAAAATGCTAAAAATTGAAGAGGCCCCCGACACCTTGAACATACAAGATGATCACCCTGCTATTTGGTTTGGCCCGTGTGTGAAAAAGAGTGGCAATGTTGATGATGTTCCTCCTTTCTATGTTAGCCTTAAAATTCATGACATGACCTTACATAATGCCATGTTAGATTTAGGAGCATCACATAATCTCATGCCCAAGGTGGTCATGGATGAGTTGGGCCTAGACATTACAAGACCTTATAATGATATTTTCTCTTTGACTCAAGAAAGGTGAAATTCTTAGGTTTGATCAAAGATCTGGTCATATCATTGTCTCAAATTCCATAGAAAAATCTAAGCATGGATGTGGTGGTTGCCAACATCCCTCTAAAATTTGGCATGTTGTTATATAGATCTTGGGCTGCAAAGTTGAAAGGAACTTTGAAAATGGACATGTCATATACTACTATTCATGTTTTTGTCCAAGAAAGGAGGTTGTACAGAGAAATGTTGCTCAAGTACATGGTGAGTAGAAAAACTCAACCAAATAGTCATCCTATTTACTTTGTTGATACCGGATTTGGTTCATATATATTCTATAATAACTTGAGTTTTGAAGAGGGGGATCCAACAACTTCCTTGGCTATCAAATACAAAACTGAGCATTGAACATAGAAAATTACTGATCAACAAAACAATGCATAGGATGAAATGTGGAATACAAGTTTTGAGGAAGCTGCTGGCAGGGAAGGAGTTGGAGCTGGTGTGTGGATTAACCCTACCAAGGTGGGTACACAACTCTATTATTACAAGCTCTCTTTCAATTGTACCAATAATATGGCCGAATATGAGGCACTGATTTTGGGATTGAGTACTTTAAAAGGATTAGGTGCTAGAAGGATAGTTTTACATGGGGATTATGATCTTTTCATTAACTAGGTAAAGCGTATATATCAGTCCAAGCATCATAGATTAAGAGAATATAGAAAATTTTTAACGTCCCCGACCATCCATGTCGAGCCACGCTACGCAAGAGAACTCTTATGTTCTCTCTCTGCAGGACATACTGTAACATACCCATTATGCAACTGATCTATGCCACATAAATTTTTCTAACTGTATGTAATTAAAACATATGCACATAGAACACTTGCGGAATCTTTACATGTAAAACATAAACAAACAAATACATTCGTAAATTCATGGATTCACACTGAAATAACAATAAACATAGACATGCAACATATACAGGAAATACCCATAAACATACAAATAGTTATAATCATGCATAGGATAAACCCATAAAAATAAACACATAAATAACAATGCAACATGCAAATTTATCACACAATTGGCACTTATCTTGGTAAGAATGTCACCAATTGCATGCATACCTTCCACGAACCTCCCAGCCTTAGACCACACTATTCATCACTCTCAACAGTGAGTCACCCCCAATCTGGGACTAAACTCCACCCGGTTAAAGGGTTTCCTAGCCAAGCTAAAGGCTCATAGACAACAGGAAAGACTTTGTCTTAGGTGCTCACTCAAATAACAACCTACAGTTCCTCATTCCCCACATGTCTATACCACCCCAGGAAGTGTGCCACTTCTCTTCTCAACAGTCCCTCAAATTCCCTACTTCCATTCCAGGGCTTCAACAACAGGCTAGACAGGAAGTCCTAGAGCCTTGCAACTAAAGTTTAGCACCTTCAGGAAATCAATTCCCCAACAATTCTCTCATTCAGAGAGAAATTACTCACGGGCCTGAAAACCCACCTCTTCAATATCCCATGGGCTTGACAACCTACTTCTTTAGTCCAGCTCCCAAGCTAACCAACTACCCAAACATATATGACTATGGACATGGTTTAGGTACAATGAAATGAATGTTTGAAAGATAATTGACTGTGTGAGTAAAAATGATCATGGAATCATGGTTGAATGATGGTTGAATGATGGAAGAGTGTGTGGAAATGAGCTAAGTCCCAAAAATATGTATGCATGTCCCCAACTTGACACTTGTCATGTTGGGAGCTACTTTGGCCCACTTGTTCCCAACTTTAGAACTTAGGATAAAATAATTATCCATACTTTATATTTAAGAAATATTAATATAATATTCCTTTTTAGCTTAAGATCCCTAGCTTAGATTCTTTCCTTAGATTAGCCCCTCCCTTTCCCTAACTAGTGGATTTTAGTCCCCCATATCTTTTATCGTGGTTGGTCTGCACACAACAATGTATTTATATTAATTATGAGACATATACAAAAATAGGCGCATTGGCCTTTAACATCTAGGATCTTCGGTCTAATCAAAACATAAGCATCCTATCTTATAATAATTGGCTCACCAGCCTATAAAACATAACATATACACAAAGGCTCACTGGCCTCACAATCATGCACACTCAAGTTGCTACGCGTAGTATCCAAGAATGTTCACACTTCCTCATTTTTCTGCGCAGTACATGCGCGCACTATACCATGAAATGTGCATACAAAATGATGTCAAAATAGCTCACCATATTAAGTACATTTCCATTTACATTACAATTGGGTTTGGCCTAGGGATATTTCAAATTTAGTGCTTGATCTTCTTGAATAATTTTCAGATTATAATTTGTCTGTGATTCCTAGGTGGCAAAATTGAATTGTTGATGCTTTGGTTACTTCAGCTTCAGTTTTCAAAATTCCAATTTTGCCTCTTAAAAAGTACGTAATTGAAGTCAAACATAGGCCAACATTCCCTGATAACATTAAATTTTGGCAAGTATTTGAAGACAACAAACATGGATAAAGATTCCTTCAAATGAGTGATTAATTTGATAATGTAAATATCGATGATGAGTGTTGTTTTGAAGTGAATGAAGATGTAATTGTTTTCAACAACAATGACCTTTTATAGAATCAGATTGTTGGAAGAGATATAGTGCAGCTGAAAAATAACATTATTTCCAAAGGCTTAGTCCCATTGGAAAAGATTTTCGAAAACAATGATGTAGCTAGAAATCTTAAAATCACTGCCAACGATAAGGATATAGAAGATTGCAACATTGGGAATCAACAAGACCCTGAGATCATCAAACTGTCGAAAATGCTCTGTCCAAAAATCAAACAAAGTTATATCAGCCTTATGAAAGACTTCCCTGATGTCTTTGCATGGAGTTATGGATATTTGAAGGTCTATGATACTAAGGTAATTCAGCATGTAATTCCCATCAAGAAGGATCCAAAACCTTTCAAGAAAAAGTTGAGAAGAATCAACCCTCTATTGTTGCTATTGATTGAAAAGGAGGTAAGGAAACTGTTTGATGTCAATATTATTGTGTACTTAAGATTGTCCAAGTGGGTGGCTAACCTAGTGCCCATTAGGAAGAAAAGTGGTGAGATTAGATTATGTGTATATTTTCAAAATCTAAACATGGTGTCTCTCAAAGAAAATTATCCACTTCCTAATATGGATTACATCCTGCAGAAGGTGGTGGGATCTCAGAAGATGTCAATTCTTGATGGTTTTTCTGGATATAACCAGATTATGGTGCATCTAGATGACAACGAGAAGACAACCTTTACAACACCTTGGGGCACTTTCATGTATGTGAAAATTCCTTTTGGGCTTATGAATGCCAGAGTGTCTTTCCAAAGGGCCATGGACATAGCCTTTTCTGAGGAAAATTATAAGTTTATTGTGATTTACTTGGATGGTATCACTATATTTTCATATTTCGATGATCAACATCTCAAACATCTAAGAAAGGTTTTCCAGAAATGTAGAAAGTTTGGCATCTCATTAAATCCAAAAAAATCAAACTTTGGAATGCAAGAAGGAAAATTGCTTGGACACGTCATTTGAAAAGAAGGAATAAAAATAGACCCCAACAGAGTGGAAGCAATCCTAAAGATCAACACTCCTAGAAGCAAGAAAGAGGTACAGTCTTTCCTAGGAAAAGTAAATTTTTTGAGGAGGTTCATTCCCAACTTGGCTGAGATCATAAAGTATATCAAAAATATGCTCAGGAAAGGAAATGAAATAAAATGGACTCATGAATCTAGGAAGGCATTTGAATATATTAAAGTGGCGCTGACCAAAGCTCCAATGTTAGCCAACCTGAATTTTGCAAAATATTTTATCTTGTTTTCCTTTACCTCAAAACACACCATTGCTGGTGTTTTGTTGCAAAAAGATGAGCAGAACTTTGAAAATCACATAGATTGTTTTAGAATTACATTGAAAGACTCCCCGTTAAGGTATGACATCATGGAAAAACAAGCATATGCCTTGGTGAAGGCCCTTACAGAATTCAGAACTTATATTTTACATTCCTATGTCATTGCTTACGTGCCTAACAATTTTGTAAAGGGTATTTTGATTCATCCTGATCCTGAAGGGAGAAGGGGAAAATGGATAGCACTAATATTGGAATATGACTTCGAAATCAAGCCTACAAATCTTATTAGGGGTCAAGGGCTTGCAAAATTAATGATAGTCAAATAGCGATGTTTTGGGAATCAATTTTATTGCTGATTTGTCGGAAAAATCACAGGAAGAAGCAGTCCCACAAATATCCCAGAATTTCCTTGATTATCCTTGGTATGTTGATGTTATTTATGTATTAAGAAACTTACAATATCCTCCCGAATTGAGAAAAACCAAAGCCAGATTTTTGAAGTTGAAAGCAACAAAGTTTTTCATTCTGAACAATTCTTTGTATTTGAGAGATCCAAGTGGGATATTGGTAAATTGTTTGTTGGAGGAAGAAATGAAAAATTATATTAAAGAGTTTCACAAAGGTGATTGTGGGGGGAATCATTATTGGAAGACCACTACGCACAAAATAGTTAGTGCAGGGTTCTATTGGCCTAGTATTGTTTTTGATCTATACAATGAAGTTTTCAGTTGTCACGAATGTTGGATCTTTGATGGGAAAAGAATGTTGTAGCCCCTACCTTTAAATCTTATCTCTGTTGAAGAACCATTTATGCAATGGGGCCTTGATTTTACAAGAGAAATTCATCTACCATCCTCAACTCAGCATAGGTGGATACTGATAGCCACAGACTACTTCACCAAATGGATTGAAGCGGTCCCCATAAAAAAAGCTATTGATACTGTCATCATTATAGTTTTAGAGAGTAATATTTTGTCTAGATTCCGTTGTCCAGTCAATATCATTACCGACAATGCAACAACATTGAAATATATGAAAATGGAGAAATTTTGTAGTGACTATAACATAACACTGGGCCATTCCATAGCTTATTACCCTCATGGTAATGGGTTGGCTGAATCGTCTAACAAAATCTTAACCAGGATTATTAAAAAGCTTCCGCGGGAAAACAAGAAACCTTGGCACAAAAAGCTCATCTATGCATTATGGGCTAATAGAATCACCACTAAAAGGTTTATCTCCACATCACATTTTCAGATTGTATATGGTATAGAGGAAGTTTTTCCTACTTCATTAGGATTTCTAGTGAGGAGACTATTGCAAGAGCAAGAAACTGAACCAAACGATGCTCTAAAAGAGAATAAACCAATTGGTCCATGCACAACAAATGAGAGAACATGTCATCAATAAATCACAGCTGCACTAAGATAAAATGAAAGGAGTTTTTGAAAGACACTCCAAAGAATATGATTTCAAGTTGAATGATTTGGTACTAAAGTGGGATGCAAGAAATGAAGACAGAGGGAGACATGGAAAGTTTGATCCTCTTTGGATAGGGCCATTCAAGATTGTTGCATACCATGGGAACAATGCCTATTTGCTGCAAGAGCTTTATGGTGATCTTATTGGTGGGGGACCTGTGAATGACAGGTGTCTCAAAAATTATCTTGTTTAGAAAAAAAATTGGCCTCTTCATGTCATTGTAAATAACCATTTTCATTTTCAGATAAAGCATTTTGAATCAGTAATCAACAGGAAATTGAAGCCTGAAGTGAAGGCCCTAAATTCATGCTGAATTTAGTCATAGTTGTGTCAAGAGGGTCTGGAAATGAGTTTGTTTTGTCATTTTAGAGTCTTTGAGTCAAATAAAGCCCAATTTTCATGTACTTGGTCTACTTTTCTTTGCTACCTCACTGGGAGGATAACATCCCCATTGGAGACACTTGTTATCACCGTGATTTTTGCAGTTAGAGTTAGCCCTATATGAGTCATTGTTTGTGTGTTAAAGCTTGTAACATCGGTGATTAAATAAAGAGTGGTTAGAAATCATTGAGTAATGGGTCTAGCCATAAGTTGGTTAAAGGGGTGTAAGGTTCGCCATGTTTAAATCGTAAGGGTCCATTTCCCTAAGTCTCAAGTCATTTCGAAAAGGTGGAAATTACATACCAAAATCGAGTCAAGTGGTTAGGGTAAAGGTCATGTCGATAGATTCCATGGGCATCATTCCTTAATCATGAAGTCAGAAAATTAAACAATCATGGCATTCCTATCATTTGTACTTTGCACACTTCAAAAGTGTACCTGTTGCACGAGTTTGCTACACAAATCTTCAACTTTCTTTCTAACTTCTCACCACCATGGATTTACTATCCCTTTCCATGATTTCATTCTGTATCTGTTCAAGCATAAATATTGGTCACCCTTCATGGCTTTCCTTCACTTTCAGAGTTTGTGCATCATCTGTAGTTGTTTCAGCAAGCTCCGGAGCCCTTCGTTGCATAAACGTTATTTGTTTCCAGTCGTTACACAAGTCTATTGTGTTGATTTTTCCATGTTTCCTTCGTTGTTTTCAACCATTGCTTAAATTCTTTTGGATCTCGCTACAAGCTAGATTTTTGGACGAATTGTTTCTTCTCACAGTTGACCTTCTTCCTTATGAATTTCCTCCTTTCGTGCTGAGTTTTCCCACTGTGCCAATTTTCCTTCTTCCTTTACTGTCATGCTGAGTTTTCCAGTATGCCAAAATTTTCCACCACAATTCTCTACCGCGTCAAGTCTCTTGTTGTTGTTTGATGTTGTGTCAAGTTTCTCCACTGTGCCTATTTTTTTCGTCGTGCTTTACTGTTGCGCCAGGAATTTCTGTGGTTGATTTTTTTTGTCGTGCAAAGATTTTTGTTACTACCTTTCCTGGAGTCTCTACAAAGTTCATCATTCTTATTTTCCATGTAGAGAGGTTATCACAATTCATTAACGCTCGCGTGGAATCAATATATACCAGCATCATGGCATTTTCCCAAACCATAAGAAAGAAGGAGAGAAGTGGCAAGGCCATGAGGTTTGAACCTCAGGATATGGAGTTAATAAATGAAGACCCGAAGATTAGGTCATCTTTTGAGCAAGCCGAGCATATGAATTTATGTGAAAGGATCAAAGGATATAATGTGAAGCTAGCTGAGCAGTTCACCCTCAAATGTATTGGGGGTCAACGTGACAATTGTGGGAATCACTTTCCGAGAGATGGAGGAAACTTTGTTAGCTACGATGAATATCCCTCTGCATAGATAAAAGTGGTTTAAAGGCATGCATTTAGACATTTCATGTTATACATATTTCATCAAGATTGAATGTCAAAATCATAAAGTTGGAGCCAACATTCGAAGCCAATATCTCCTGGAGCCTTTCGAGAAATTTCTAAATATAATCAAAAGATATTTCACCTATGAAGGAAGGTTTGACAGGGTGTATCCATATCACATGAGGTTACTGATGCACTTCACAGGGAAAAATCTATTGAATATACCTCTCTTCTTGTGTCGAAGCTTGGTAAAGATGGTAGACAACATCCAGGCCAAGGATGATCAAACGACGAAAAATTTATTCCTTTTTCGTTAATCAAGATGTTAGTGGTTGAAGAATTGAGACATTTGAACAAGGACTGGTATTAGTTTTTAATTTCAGCTAACATCCCTAGAGACCCTAAAGGAGACATTCCTATACCTGTAGAGGAAACGAAACTTCATAGTGTTGAGGTGAGAAAGGAAGATGTTACTAGAAAAATATAGGGGAAATAATTAGAAGACTGGTGATTCAGTTAGCCAACATCCTAGAAGAAAAGAAAGTGAAGGTTGACTAATAAAACCAAGGAGATCCAAGCTCCTAGTAAACCATGCACCAAGTCTTCTGCCAAGATATTTCCCATGCACACCATTCACCTAGAGCTTGTTGAAGGTGTAAACAAGGGAATTGATGAAAGGAAGGTGGATTTAGGTGAGGAAAATGAAAATGTTCAGGAATTGTCGCAACAACTGAAGTAAGAAAAACACATTATTGCCCAATTTTATTAAGAGAAAAAATATTTAAGAAGATAGTTGGCAGAAAGGACTATCGAAACACCAGCTTCGTAGAGTTGAGCAGGTCAGTTACCCTCTACCTCACCCACAACGAGAGAAAGAAATGTAAATTGGCTTAAAAACCAACTCAAAGAGGCCCGATATGTAATCATTGAGATTCAAGAGGAGCAAAGAATGTTAGAGGAAAAAATCACAGAACATTTCAGAGAGTGTAGACCAACTATTGATAATTCATGTGCATCTCTCTCCAGTCCTCAATCAAAACTGAAAATAAATGCGGTTTTGTTGAGACAGGTGAAGAGTTTGAGAAAACGAAATTGGTTTTTAAGAAAAACAATCAGCGATTTAAGGTTGCAAGCAATGTCGAAGGCATGAGTAACAGAGCCCCATTATTGTCTTTTTGGGTTGCGATATGGAATATTTCTTTGTACATATCTTGCTTTCTTATGTTAATGAGAAGTCTGATGAAACACTTGCACAGTGAATATTCATTGCGCATACGCTGTAAACTTACCTAATGAGAAGGGAAACTATTAATGAAACACATGCAAGTTTTGAAAGAGTTGCATGGTACCCAACCATTATTTCTACCTAGAGTTGCGCGAATGACCATGAATGGAAATCCGCTACACAAATTTCCATGCGCGCACTATAGCCAGTGATTGTGCAGTAGCAACCAGAGTGCACTATACAAAGGTGATAGAGTTCCCAACAATACGCATGATTACTCGGGAACCCCTTGGAAGGAAACATTGATTTATCACAACCAGATGGTCGAATATTACTCATGACCAAATGATTGAAACGAATATATCGGTTATGTTATGATTAGGCATAGTCGGGTTTCTATTTTTAGTAAATTATGTCGAAAAAGTTGTCTAGGGGGAAAGTAACCGAATCTGACATTCTATGGGAAAGTAGTTCGAGCATGGAAGCCCAAGAAGGCATTATTTTTATATATATATTTAATATTTGTTATATAAGTCGGGTTGGAAAAGTAGGGTAGACAGGGCACTCTTGAATTTAATTTTCTGAATCTGATGGAAATATAATGTAGAGGTCCTGAAGCTTTTGATGAAAATATTCTAATGGTGGTGGATTTATGTATTGTGATCCTATCTTTGTATGTACTTCCTATTTCCTACAAATTCATGTATGTTTCATTTGTTTAAATTGTTCATATTTAAAGGGTTTAAAATTCATCTCGTGGTTCTTTAGACTCAACCATTTAAAATCTTTGTTTTCTTCCAAGTTAAGTCAGAATTCATCTCTAATGGTGCTCTAATTTTCTTTATGTTTCTCTTTTCTTTCTCTATAAACAATGATATTGAAACTGAAGGACCATTACCTATTTATCCTTTATCCTCTCGAAGCTTCCTTTATCAATCACAGATTTCTCTTGTTTTCGGGGGGTTGACTCCATAGCCCAAATGTACTATACTTCCTTTTCAGTGAAACTAGAATTTTTTTTCTCAAGTATCTAAATCCATCCGCCAGTCCAAAGTTATTATCCCTCAGAGACTAGGTCTCAGAGAGAGCCCTCTCTAGATTGGGAAGGATAGTTTCCAGTCTTAAAGTTGGTTTGTAGGTTACCTTGGTAGGTCGTTTCTCTTCAGCCCCCAATTTACCAAGTGCTAACACAAGCCAAGTTTGATGCTAGTTGGAGAGGAAAAGAGAAGAGTGCAAGAAAAATCAAATACTAAAGTATTCAGTCAAGAAAGAGCTGAAGAAGTTCAGTCCGAAAAGTAAATGGATGTTGATGATCCAAAGTCTATAAGACAACGTGATCAGAATTATAATTCATCCAAGTATGAGTTGGGATAGATGGATCCAAGAAATGAATAAAAGTTGAAGGTTAATATCAATTAGTATTTGGATGGAAAAGAAAAGGAAACCAAGAGTGATTTGGATAGAAAGTTCTCAATTCAGAAATAATCAGGCATAGTGGTTACCGTGAAGAGCACATGAATATTCAAGAATTTAGAAGAATTGAAGACTTTTGTAATAAACAAGGAAAAGTGATACATGGAGAAAGAAGTTGTTGCAATTACTATAATAACAAGTATGTTATGTCTTGATGGGAAAACCATAAAGAGTGAATGCTTGCATGCTTTCAAGTGTTGTTGACAATGTTGTTGCATATGAAAGGAAGCAACAAAAAGATGGAATGTTGATTATAAAACTAATAAAGAGGCATGAGAGCTTCTACTGTCATTATCTAATCAAGTAGCATCAAATTCATTTAATGGAAGATATGCAAGTAAGTATTTCTCTTTTGAAATTATGTTGCATAATTACCAAAGGGAAATTCAGGTAAGAATTTCCCTAGATTGAATTTTTATAATACTCAGTATGGTATTGTTTAAGTGCATTAACAGGAATAAGTTACCACTAGGTGTGGTAAAGGCTAGAGGCATGTTATACTTATCAATTAATTTTATCTTTTGAATGCACACACTGACATAGTAGCATGTCATGTTAATTTGGTTATGAGGGAATAACCAAAGAGATAAAAGATAAGAACTTGTTATAGGAATGATGCTAGGAAAGTTAGTCATGTATGAGACCAGGACATGGTTGGATATGGAAAGGTATGGATATAGAAAGGTTATGTACCACACAAATACCCAATGAGATTCCTACCTTTAATTAAAACTTGGATTGCAACCTTTTTTCTAACACTAATGAACACCGCATAATTGTGTTCTTGGTCTAGTGTTCTGGTCGAAAAGGAAGGCATCCAAGTAATTGAGAATACAATGGGAAGTGTGTGGATAATGTGTCAAGACATTAACCAAATTTCCAATTTATGGATGGTGAGATACATGACTTAGATAAAGATCATTTTGAAAATCAATACAAAGGTGCATTGAATAGATAGGCATTGAGAGTTTCACTCATGTCTAGTAAGTGGAAAAGTTGAACTCATACATGATAGAATTGTATGCTTAAATGCATTTGCTGAATTCATTTTGTGAGTGCATTCATATATATTATTGCATGGAAATAATTATACTAACGATTGAAATGTTGCTAACTCATGGAGTTGAGAACATTTCGGGATCTATTAGACATTGCAACAAGAAAGTTGAAAGTCAAGTGGTCACATGAGCATTGACTACAGGAAATTTTTTGTTCAGAAAAATAAGTAATGAACTTACTGATATTAATTATGAACACGCACATGCATAGAATGATAATTCATCTTATCTAATAAATTTTTTTGTAGTTGTGATTGAATTGATCAGTGTAGAAAATTCTAAGATCATGTTATAAGGTTTATGTACATATTGCAAGGAAAGTATGATGTATAGGAAATACTAAAAATTTATTGGTTGAATGCAAGATAGAATCATTGCAGGAAAAATGGTAAGTTGCATGTCAAGTGGTCACCTGAGCATTGACTATAGGAAATTTTATGTTCATAAAAATAAGTAATGAACTTGCTGATATTAATTATGAACATGAATATGCATAGAATGATAATTCATTTTATCTAATAAATTGTTTTGTAGTTGTGATTGAATTGATCAGTGTAGACAATTCTAAGATCATGTTATAAGGTTTTTGTACATATTGCATGGAAAGTGTGATGTATAGGAAATACTGAAAATTTGTTGGCTAAATGTAAGATAGAATCATTGCAAGGAAAATAGTATTCAACAATAACAATGAAAAAAAAAATTATGAAATAGAATTTCATATTTTGGGAAAATTCAAATTCCTTGTGAAATTAATTTGATTTCTAAAATGGATTTTTTATAATGCTCTCTCATGATAACTACATGTGTGTGATGCAGATGAGATAATCTTGATTAAATTTGGAATGCTTGGAAAGAACAATTATTGTTGATGAAACTAAATCCCTATAATTGAAGAACCTTGGTGGGGTTCTGGTAATGGGTTAACGCTCTCCTTGTTTGTGGAAGCCTTGGCAAGATGGATCACTGAAGGACTCTGTAGCAGTGAAGGGATTCTTGAGCCTGGAAGGGTGAGTGAAAAAAGGAGGCAACCCAAGGATGCTTATGGAATGGTAGCTTCCATAAGGAGGGTGTATCAAATGGAACAATGAGCTAAATTATTCCTGGAAGTAGCTCTATGGAATTTAGAAATTGACTTACAGCTGTAGTATGAATATCAAAATTGGTGCTGGAAGGTAGAGCACCATATGGATAGCAAGCTTCCAATAGCTAAATCTTGGATATTTTTAAATAATTTGAATGGTACATGGTATATAATGCACTGAGGATAGTGCATAAATAAGGGGAGGGTATTGTAATACCCCTAGGATGAACCCCAAATTGTAAATAAAAATGTACTTAAGCTCATGAGTTGTTTTATATCATTTTGCATGCACCTTCCATGGTATAGTGAGCACATGTACTTCGCACTAAAATGATGAAGTGTGCACATTCCAAGGTACCGCTCACAACATGATTAAGTGAGTGCAATTTTGAGGCCATAGAGCCTTTGTGTTTACGATGTTTTTTGTAGGCTCGTGAGCCAGTTTATTATAAGCCATAAGGATTATGTGATGATTAGGCCAAAGAGCCTAGATTCTAAAGGCCAATGGGCCTATTTTTGTATATGTAAATACTCATATCATTAATATAATACATTGTTGCATGTAGACCGACCACGATAAAAGAGAATGGGGGACCAAACTCCACTATTTGGGGAAAGGGGGATAAAAGTTAAGGATAAGGGGCTAAGCTAGGGAGCTTAAGCCAAAAAGGAATGTTATATTAATGTTCCTTAACGTATAAAGTATGGATAATTATTTTATCCTAAGTTCTAAGGATGGGGACAAGTGGGCCAAAGTAGTTCTCAACATGAAAAGTGTCAAGTTGGGGAAATGCATACATATAGTTTAGACTTAGTTCATTTTCCATTAATTCCATCATGATTCACTCACTCATGTAGTTTTTCTTTGTACCTTCCTGTACCTTTATCTCTACCTATACATGTATATGTACCTATATCTATACCCATACATGTAGGTGTAGGTGTATCTGTACCTGGTTAGCTTAGGAGCGGGACTGAAGAAGCGGGTTGTCAGCCCCATGGGATATTGAAGAGGTGGGTTGTCAGGACCATGAGAAATTCTCTCTAGGTGAGATAATTGTTGGGAATTGATTTCTTGAAGGTGTCAAACTGCAGCTATAGGGCTCTAAGACTTCCTGTTTGGCCTATTGTTGAAGCCTCGAAAAGGAAGGGGTGCATTCGAAGGACTGTTGAGAAGAGAAGGGGAAAACTTCCCAATGTGGGATAGTCTTTGTTGGCATAGGGGTAGACTCGGGTTTCAATGCTTCAGCAACACACCAACAATATCCTAACTACCGGCCCTTTCAGAAACACCTACGAAGTAGGTGAGTCTCACCCGAGGTATAGGTAGGGGGGTTACATGAATCAAGTGTCTATAACCAAGTTGGGACATAGATATATGATTACAATGCTTCATAGAGTATAACATGCACTAGCTCATCAGCTTTTATTAACATCGCATAACAAACCCTAATATAGATCAGCGCAGTAACAGTAAAGATTAAGTACTTCAACCACTTAGAATATATCAATGAGTTAGATCTATCATTCATTCATAAAGCATATGAAAGGCACTAAGCAATATAAAATCTATCTAACAAACATAATAAACAAAGCACTGATCATATTCATAGCATAAACCACACAACACAAAGCCAACAAATGACACAAGATATACTTGGTTCACCCCAGTGTGGGGATACGTCCACCAACTGCTTTGTCTTCTTTATTATTATTCTAAACCTCTTACATTCATCCGCTACTGTGCACTAAGCCACAAAGCTAAGCTTCAGAGAGGATAGGAGATATGTGCACTGAGTGCCAGATCCTCCTTCCCAAAACTAGGTCTTTACAAAAATCCCACTTCTCTATCAAGCACAGAGCCTTACAAACACATTATGTTGCAGTAAGCAACCCAAAACTACTTGCACTTAGCTACTTAGACTTCGCTTTCTAAGATCTTACACCACTTTCTACTTCTACCTTACAATCTTACTTATTTATACTTTTACAATTAGGCCTAAACATGGGGAAACTCATAGGCCGACATCCCATAACCCATTACAAAAACCCTAAGAACCCCTTGTTGGGTCCACAAATCCCACAAAACAAGTGAGATCCATGATCTCAGTTCCACCTAGGAGCTCCATCTTTGACCATTGCGTCGAAGTCCAAAAAGTGGTCAAACCTGACCAAGATTTCCTCAAAACTTGTTCGAGGGCCAACAGGCCCCCAACACTCACTTGTGACTCATCCCAAGTCACTCAAGCCTAGGAAATGTCACTTCAAAGGCCTGGAGCTTCACTCGAGATTCTTCGACTTGTTTCTTCACCTAAGCCTCCTGCTCAACGAGTTCTTGGATTGTCTTCATTGTAACAGGCCCTTCCAGGTGTTGTGTGATTGATGCAACCATTTGATCCAGTTGTGAGTTCAATTTCTTCAAAAACTTTGCAGGATTCATCCTACACTAGTTGCAAATTCTATGTCGCTTCCATTACTTTGCTTTGAATGGCAGTAATCTATTGTTGGGATGTGTTAGCGTCGTAAGTCACTCCTGGATTACAGCAGGGGTAGATCCCGATGCCCATCAGTTTAATGTCACATTTTGTTTATAAAGAGATGATCAAATGGAAGTAAAACTCAGAACAATATCATTTCAGCTCTGAAACTAGGCCAGGCGTGCATGGGCGAGTGAGGTCTTAGATAAACTCCAAGCAGTGAGCTATAATGAGGGTGAATAGGGGGAAGACATGTATAAGGAGAGTATGAGGGTCTGTTATGAATGTCAGGGTTCTAACAGACTGTGAGAGAAAGCATCCAAAGGCAAGATCCCCTTACATCCAAATGCAAAAAACCAGAGAATACAATAATGTGATGATGAATCCTTTATCAAAACATAACTGCAACAATATATGCGAATCAGTTGATCATGAACTCTCTGATTAAGATGAAAACATAGACGGATTAGGAAAACTGTTTGTCGTAAAACAAGAAATCTCAAATACAGATGCACAACCAGGATTTTAGAATGGTTGTTGAAACTTTACAGTCGGGAGCTTCGCTCTACCATCGATCCTTCAAAAATACAAGAACTGGGCCTATATACCCAGGAAAATTCACCTCACAGAGGCGTGTCTAGTCACCCAAAGCTTGGTGTCCATTTAGTCAAACTTGTACCAATGTCTATCTTTAAATGCCACCTTAACCAGGCATGGCTCCTGTAAGGAGGGTAGCTAAGACGTTAAGTGCTTGGCTAGCGTGTGTAAACTTCTTTGTTGAGTTAAGGACTTCGGCATGGTCTTTTTTGAGAAAATTGATACACAGGACCTCTGCGAGCAGGAGGCTCGCCAGACCCTCCATTCCCCTCATTCAATGAACGAAAGGAGGTTTCAACCACCCAATCTTGTCCTCATTTACTTCAATACTAGAAACAGTATTAAGATTGGGTCCAATGATGCCTGGAGATCGCGATGACCCTCATTGCAACTGAACTCGGTGCCTTTGGCCTCCTTCACACAGCTCCTTCCTCTCCCCAAGTGATCCTGGGCTGTGACCACATGCTTTCAGCGTTCACGAATATGAAAGGGGTATCAATACCCACAGAATGCTCCTTATGATATCCCTACACCAAATCAGAGAATCGGACTTCGCATGATCACGAGTCTTGGAATCACAGGTCCGGGTCTCACAAATCCCCGAAACCCGATGAATATTCCCCCACACTTTCCTTGATCCTATCGGGAAATCGACACTTACGAGGCCGTGATCCACTTACCTCATGGATCCCCGACTCCCGATCTCTGATGGTACCTCTCTCCACTCCTTAGCTCCCTCTGGCTAAATTTGTTCTCATGCGACCTGCTAGTCAACGAGACCACGTGCTTTCTCTTGTCGGGGTTTCGGACTTTGCGGGTTTTAAGTGTTTAGAACTTACATTTTCAGGATCTCTGATCCTTCAATCCCCGATGCCACTTGACATTGACTCCTGCGAGGGTTGACCCTTCTGACACCTATCCTCCACTACGATCCTTAATCCCGTCGGGAAATCACGTATCGGGATATCGCGATTCCCGTTGTCATGTGCACGGGACTTTCAATTCCCCGATCCCTGATTCTGCGGGATCTCCTGCCACATGTCCCTACTGTTGGATGGCTCTGATCCTATCGGGAAATCACGGATCGTGATTCCTACATGCAAGAATTTTTTGCCTCTGGAAAATCCGATGCTCCAAATGTCGACTCTTCAGGATTTCTTGCCACGTGTCCTCGCTGATGGATGGTTCAAAGCTCCCGTCAGGATATCGCAGATCGCGATTCCAACATGCAAGAGTTCTATGTCTTCGAAAACCCTGATTCTCCGATGAACTGAACCCCGACTCTTCGCTTGATGTTTGATGCATGTCCTATTGAGATCAACGGCTGAGATTCCCCATCAGAGTTTCGAGACTCAAAGGGTCTCAGTTCTCTTGATCTTTTAAACCCCTATGACTCTAATATCCCAATGACTCCTCCGAGACTCCTCCTCTGCTCGCTAGGACTTGAACTCTGTGCAACTTCCCGAGATGTAACGTAAGAGGGGATTTCATCGATATTCTCTATGAGATCCTGACCATCCACTTCCTTGTCAACTATCTGCTACGAACGCTAGTCCTTCTTCTACTGCATTTGGGCATTTTGTGTGTAATCTGCAACCTAGGTGCTTCTGCGCCTAATGACAAAAATAATCGCTAACATTAGGCTCCATGGGGGATAGAGTCATCCCAGCGATGCTCTAAGAACTCCTTCCATAGCTTCAGTGCCTTGCTATTGGGCTATGGAGTCACTTATTAGACCGAAAACACGCAAAAAGAAACTAAACAAAGAACTTAAAGGACAATATTTACAAACAAGGGAGCCGTCTGAGGCTCAAATAAAACATTTCTTCAGAAAATTCCCATTCACTGGGCTGTTGAAAGATTCTTCTCCCTCCAAACCTTGCAACTTGTATTTATTGTTTGAGAAAACCTCAGAGATTTTGAAGGGGCCGGTCCAGAGGGCGTCAAATTTGCCATGTTTGCCTTTATCCTGCCTGGGGGCATCCCACTTAAGTACCAGATCCCCGATCTCGAATCCTTTCTTCCTGACCTTCCTATCAAAAGCCTGCTTGATCTTTTGCTGACGACTATAAGCTACATCCCTCACTTGCTCTCTAATCTGCTGCACTTCTACTATCTGATGAATCCTCCTGATCATATGATCTGTTTCTCCCTCATAGTCTTGAAAGAATTTTGCCAAAGGTAAGGCGAGATGAGTAGGAAAAACCACCTCTGCTTCATAGACTAGCTAAAAAGGCGAAGTGCCCAGAGATTTCTTCGTTGTCACACGATCAGCCCACAGAGAAAACTTCAATTTTGAATCCCAGGCCCTTTTGTTGTCTTCCAACAGCTTTTTGATGATCCTTATTAGGATTTTGTTGGAGGACTGTGCTAAACCATTACCCTGGGGATAGTAGGGAGTGGAGTGAATTAGTGAGATCTGGAACTGCTCACAGAACTTGATTAGAGGCTCAGACTTGAAAGAAGCAGCATTATCAGTGACAATCCTGCTGGGACAGCCAAATTTGGCCATGATACCTTCCAGGAAGCTGATAATTACTTTGTGAGATGCACTTCTGGTGGGGACAGCTTCTATCCACTTGGTGAAATAATATGTTGCTGTCAGGATCCATCTGTGTTGACCACTTGAGGGAGGATGAATTTCTCCAATGAAGTCCAGCCCCCACTGCTGAAAAGGTGCTGGAGATACTATAGGCTTCAATGGCAGTAATTTGAGTTGTTGCTTTCCTGAGAACTTTTGACACTTGATGCAAGCTCTGATTCCTTTGCAGACATCAGCGAATAAAGTAGGCTAGTAATATCCAGCCCTGAGGATCTTATGAGCTGTGGTTTTCCAGAAATGATGCCCCCCACAAAGGCCTTCATGGAAATCAAACATAACTTTCTAGGCTTCTGGTGGATTCAAACATCTCAGTAACATCCCCAAAGGATCTCTCCAGTACAAAAATTGCTCGATGAGACAATACCTGACCACCTTGAGCTTTAAATCTCTTGCCTTGCTCTTACCCATTCCATCTGGAAGCTTCAATTCCCACATAAAGTAAAGAACGTCATGATACCAGGCACAATTTACCAGCGATAAGCCATCTTGAGGGCATTGGCTGGGCAGCTCAGTTTGCTGAGTTCTTGAGAGAGTGTTGAGGAAATTGACTCCCAAGGCTTCACAATTGGATTCAACCAGTAGCTTGGCTAGGCCTTGCCCCTTAACCAGCTTGGTGGGCTTTATTTCCAAGTCAAATTCCAGAATTTTTGCTATCCATTTGCCTCTTCTCCCATCTATGTCTGGCTGTACAAGAATGTCCTTTACGGAAGCTGAAGGAACGTATGTTGTCACTTTCTAATGCAAGACGTAGATCCTGAAATCTTTGAGGGCTTTCACTAAGGCATAGGCCTGCTTCTCCATGATCTCATACCTGGTATTCGCATCTCTTAGTGCCTTTCTAAAAAAAGCGATGGGTTGCTCATGCCCTTTATCATTTTTCTGTAACAAGACCGCTGCTACTGTATCAAAAGAAGCAAAGGAGAAAATTAGGAATTCTTTGGAATAATCAGGACTGATGAGCACAGGTGTCTCAGTCAGTGCCCTTTTTATTTTATCAAAATATGCCCTGGGCTCAGTGGTCCATTTCACCTCATTTCCCTTCCTGAGCATGGCCGTGATGTGTTTCACTAGCTCGACAAAATTTGAGACAAACCTCCTTAGAAAATTGATTTTCCCTAAAAAGACCTGAACCTCTTTTTTAGACCTGGGAAGTGATAAGGTTTGAATTGCTTCCACTTTGCTGTGATCAATTCTCACTCCCTCTGCTGATACTATATGGCCTAACAACTTCCCTTCCTGCATAGCGAACAAAGATTTCTTGGGGTTTAGGGACAGACCGAACCTTCGACATTTCATGAAAACTTTCTTCAAGTGGCGGCGGTGCTCTTTGTCTGAGCTGGAGAAGACTATGATGTCATCGAGATAGATCACCACGAACCGGTCCTTCTCCCCGATGAAGGCTATGTCCATGGCTCGCTGAAATGTTGCTCCTGCATTCATTAGTCCAAATGGCATCTTGGCATACATGAATGTGCCCCAAGGAGTGGTCAAGGTCGTCTTCTCCCTGTCCTTAGGCATGACTGATATCTGATTATAGATAGAAAAACAATCGATCATGGAAATCCTAGATGTACTGGTTACCCTTTGCAGTATGTGCTCCATGTTGGGCAGGGGATAATTGTCTTTCTTTGAGCTCCTGTTCAGGTTCTTGAAGTCGACACAAAGCCTGATTTCCCCACTTTTCTTCCTCACGGGAACCAAATAGGCTACCCATTCAGAATATCTCAAGGGGACAATGATCTGTGCCTCTAACAACTTCTTCACTTCTTTCTCCATGATAGGCAGCAATGTAGGGTTTATCTGTCTTAGCTTCTGTCTGAATGGCTTAGCTTCTTCCTTTAGTGGGATCTTGTGTTCAATGACGGATGTATCATATGTTTTGAGGTCTTCATATGTCCATGCAAACATGTCAGCAAATTATTTCAACAACTCAGTATATTCGGCCCTCTGCTCTGTGGTCAGACTGCTTGACAGCTTAACAAACTTGGGCTCCTCCGGTGTGCCGATGTTGCACTCAGCTGTATCAGCATCTTCATCTGAAACTCTACCCTTTATTGCCACATCATTCCCATCGAACAATTTTTCCAATGGGACTAGTCCCCTCAGAATGTGATTGCTAAGTAGCTGAATANTGGAGAAATCTTTCAATTTCCTGATCATCTTCGAATACCTTCCAATGCTTAACATTGTCCGGTACAGAGGGCCTATATTTTATTTCAACATCAGAGTTGACTATGGACGGTATAGAAACTTTGAGCAAGCTGGCTGAGACAGCTAAAGAATCGGCCACAGCGTTATCCTCCCTTGGAATAAAAGAGATATTGAAAGCTGAGAAGAAATTGTCAATTAGGTCCCATGCTTCATTCCTATAATTCCTGAGTCGAGGGTGCTTAGCCTGGTAAGCGCTTCTGACCTGTTGGACCACCAAATCTGCATCTCTAAACACTGCTATCTCCTAAATTCCCATTTCCCTTACAACTCTTAATCCTAGAACAAGGGCGTCATACTCTGCCACATTGTTCGTGGTTTCAAATTCTAATTTGTATGACAGAGATACGGTTTCCTGGGTAGGTGACACAAAAAACACCCCAGCACCAGTGCCTTCTCGGGAACAGGCTCCATCAAAAAACATTTTCCAAATGGGGGTGATGGGAGGAGGAAGTTTAG